>JADQWA010000572.1:0-75568 GCA_018344505.1 Nebria ingens riversi | reverse complement strand
GCTGTAAGTAACAAACTCTTTAAGTTCAATGGTAGAATGCTCGCCTGCCATGCGGGCGATCCGGGTTCCATCCCCGTCGGATACAACTTTAAAAGTTGCTTTATTCAGATATGTTCTGCAGTAATTTTGCGCTGAAAGTAGCAAACTCTTTATTAAGAACAAGCATCGTTGGTTTAGTGGTAGAATGAATGCCTGCGACGCGGGCGGCCCGGGTTCGATTTCAGGCCGATGCACCTGCAAGTTTTGCTTCATCTAGATATCTTCTGCAATAATTGCGCGCTGAAAGTAACAAACTCTTTAAGACCAAGGAGTATCGTTAGTTCTGTGGTAGCATGCTCGCCTGCCTCGCGGCGGCCTGGATTCCATTCTCAGCCGATGCAGCTATAGGTGTTGCATTATCTAGATATAATCTTCAGTAATTTCGCGCTGAAAGTAACAAACTCTTTAAGAACAATTAGCATTAGTGGTTCAGTGGTAGAATGCTCGCCTACCACGCGGGCGACATGGAATTGACTCCCGGCCGATGCAGCTATAAGTTCTCCTTCATCTAGATATGTTCTGCAGTAATTTTGCGCTGAAAGTAACAAACGTTTTAAGAACAATGCGCATCGGTGGTTGAGAAGTAGAATGCTCACTTGCCACGCGGGCGGTCCGGTTTGGACTCCTGGTTGATGCAGCTATAAGATGCGCTTCATCTAGATATGTTCTGCAGTAATTTCGCGCTGAAAGTAGCAAACGATAATATTTGAGTAAATGAGAGCTAAGAATATTGGCTAGGTAAAAGGCACACAAAACTATTTATATTATTGAGTTATTTATTGTATGTTTCACCTCTAAGGTAACTTCTGTGGTTCACGGAGAAGCAGCTATAGGCGGATGTGATAACCACTACACAACGGAAACTTGCATTTGTTTCAATGGAGGCCAAATCAAATTTGGCCACGCTATTATCACACAATAAAAAAACTTAAATTTATTTTTAATAATTGAGTCTAAGTTTCGTACACGTAGTTGTAGGTATATGGATATTTGGCATAAAATCCCTATATTGAGCGTTACAATTCTCCATGTGAATATAATAAATGTGAACTAATAATTATGTTATTATTCTCTTTCATAAAGGTTTTATATCATTTTAGGCTATTGATAAAATTTTGTATTTTCTTCAATGTTGTTGAAAATAGCACCATTAATCGGATAACAAATCTAGACCTATCCTAAATCCCCACAGATATTTCAAATAATTTTGTATGAAATATATTATTTAAATCGTAATTCGCTAAAAATAAACAAATGTCATCTAAATACTCAAAAGAGAATAAAAAATGCAATAAAAGTATATAAAAAATTGCAATTCTATTAAATCATCACAGCTGTTGATAGAAAATACAGACCAAACAAAAAAGTGCTAACAATAATTGGTATTAAAATAACAAAATATCTGAAATGGGGTTAAAGAAATCGGCAAACCAAACAAATCAACCATAGCATAGTTTACTATGCATGTATACATAGTACAACGTCAAGCATCTGTCCAGGAAAGTGTATTTGTATGACACCCTTAATATTGCTTTACTTACATTGAAACCGCTTTCATCAGCCACTGACAAGAGCGAATTTTTTACTAACTAAACATATGACATGAAAGCCTCGTTACTAAGTTTGATCCATAATATAATCGTTATTAATTGCGGCGGATGGATATATATATATGTATATACTTTTATATTATATACTCTATTTAATTAATAGTTCTTGCAACGGGAACTTATATAGGTATGTGAATGCATACGCTGATTATGAAGTAGATTAATTTTATTATTCATCCGGTTCTCCGTGCTATTTTTTATAACGGCTACCTAATAATTTTTATGTAAAAAAATTGATAGTCGAATTCACGGCAATAACAATACAGATGAATATGTTTCCAATTTAGGAAGTATATTATTATGTATGTACAATGTACATACATTGATTTGCCAAAGAATATATATATATATATATATATATAGATATATATATATATATATATATATATATATATGTGTATATATATATATATATATATATATATATATATATATATATATATATATATATATATATATATATATATATATATATATATATATATATATATATATATATATATATATATGTATACCAATGTTTATAGTAATAGCCAAACATATAGTCAATGTATCATATTTAATGACGTCACAGAAACTAATGACACACCGATCACAATTCGTGAAATTTTCTGTAAGTTTGTCTTTAAATTTAGCGACCGTAACGATTTTTTTCATAATAACATTACTTCATATAAGAAAGTAAAAATATAACCAGTTACGTTGTGACAATTAAAGAACGCACCTTAGATATATGATGTATCTTATTCTATAATAAGAATATATTGTAATAGGTAAATTTCAATGTTTTATGATAATTTCACATATACGTCACATATAATTACATATATTGATGACCAATGTAAATAATTATGACTATTAAATCTATATAATGTTGAAAATAAGTAATTTAATAACATGTAAGACATATATAGGTTAGTATCACTTCTTGACAACTTTATATAATATCAAGAATATGCTGAAAATTAATTAAATTTACTGTCGAATATATTTTAATTTTTTTAGAGTTTCTGTTTAAATAAAATTCAACATCTAGAGCATTATTAATTTATATTTCAGGCGTATTTTTACTTTCTTTTACGAAGTAATAAGTAAGTATTGTAATCACGAAAAAAAAAATTCTTGAAATTTTAACGGAAATACCTTTTGACCTTCTCTGAATCGGCTCTGACTATTTTTGGAATGACGTCTATGTGTGTGTCTGTGTGTGTGTGTGTGTGTGTGTGTGTGTGTGTGTGTGTGTGTGTGTGTCTGTGTGTGTGCCTGTGAGCGCTCTACAGGCTACACTGTTGAAGATACTATTATGAAACTATAAACTAAAGATTTGTATATGCCTGGAAGAAAAACCCTCCTATTTTTGAAAAGCATATTCAAACCGGAAGTGCATGTTTACTTAATGCTTTTTTTTGCAATTTCTGCAATATCTCCGAAACGGCTATACTTGCAGTAAAAGTAGTTAAAATAAAATTGAAAGATATTAGCATTCTGCACAACTTTTGTTTGAAACATTTCTTCAAAAAGTACCAGTTACAAGATCTGATCTTATTGATATTGCCTTAGTTACGTAGGTATGGGAAATTATATATAATGAATCGCATCTACTATGCATGTCAATTGTTTTAAATATTCAAATATTCTGACATATAACATTTATTGTCAGTGTCACAAATAAGTTTAGTTAAAAAACGTTACAAAGGTTAGTAAATAATTTAAAATATTATATGAAAATATTTTGTAAGGTTTAAAGTTCATTTGAAAACTGAAAAATGTCCAGCCATAATAATTTTTGGCAATAAAGTGTAATGAATAATTATATTTTCTTTATATTAAAATACATATGTTTTTTTTTTTTAGAAATCTGACAATAATCTAACTTTACAATTTTACTGGACATAATGAATGAAAATATTTTCTTTTAAATTTAAACATTTTATATTTTAATTTATATACTATCAAATCAAAATATACTGACTACGTAAAAGAAAGTGGCCGATGTTTTTTTTTATTGATTGTAAAATTTAACAATATTGCAATTATTTTAAGGCTTGGTCAGACGAAAGTTTTGTTGGCCAACACTAATAAATTCTATTTGTTTGAACAATTAATAGATACGCTATATTTCGTATAACAGTTTATGTCATAAAAAGAAACTGCAAGTAGATTTATGTTCTTGTTAATAAATAATAATTTCTAATTATGCATTTGACGTTGACAGAATTTAATTTAGTGTGGAAAATCGTATAAATAAGCAATTGACCAAATAAATATTTCTTATGGGATCTGATATTTTGGGTTATCTGTTTTCATGTCAAATGGTTTTGAATGTTTAAAATCTCTTATCAAAGAAAAAACTAAACGAGCAATACAAACATATCGCTCTGAAAACATTTACAGAATTGGTCATAAACAATACATCTATATTAAATCACCGACAAAATTACATACCAAACACTTAAAAGAAAAAGCAATAACTCTTGAGTCAAGTGTGGAACTAGACCCGCATGATCTTCAGCAACATCAGCAAGCAGCAAACGATGCGGAATATATGACTTACGTAGCGGGCCGACTACCAACAGTACCACTACCAAATATACGGGAAGGACGTGTGTAGATACAACCGCTAGACTGTCCCAGTGACCCAGATGCGTGTGGTGTTCTGGTAGCCGAGAACCCAACATCGGATGGCATGGTATGACGGTTTAGTGCAGACACAAACTCAGTCACTGTTCGGTATCTCAACCTGAGTGCCACACGCTCATCACAATCAGTATTAATCAGCTTGTGTAGTTTTGTCCATCAATATTGCGAAGGCTCTCGTTGGGATTTTGTGGACTTTTTTTATTAAAACAATTATAAACAAGTAAATATTTATTAAATTAAAAAGATATATATATATATATATATATATATAAATAATAACAATTTGACAGTTCGGCTGAGAATTCTTGGACAGTATATGTAACATAGTACGAAATAATAATTGATTTTCTTCAATAACATATAATTCAAATTATCCATAATAAATTATTGTAAAATTTAACAGTTAATCATTTGTGATATTTTCAATCAATTATATATGAACAATGTAATATCGAACAAGATGACAGCAAATAATAATTAATTAAACAAAAAATATATGCGATTTGGATTTCTCATATCGACTTTTAATAGTTCCGGTATACTTGCAAATATCTTCCAACACATAATATCCAAGAAGCGTTTTTATGATTGAATATAAAATATTCAAGCAGACAAACTTATCAATTTTATAATAATATAAAAAGTAATTATTGTATTAATCAAAAGTTCTATATAAAAAATATTTGTTCAGTTGAAACAACTTTAACTGAAAGATAAATAAACTTATAAAAATCAACAGTGTTATATAGTCTGCAGTGGATTGGATCTATTAAAAAAAACAATTAAATTTCACTAATTAATCAAAAACGAATAAAATGACGGAAAAGTCAATATAATGCAGAGTGTGCGCAGTGTTAACAAATTGCGATAAAGAAGTGATTGACAAACACGTTTGCAAATTTATCAAATCGTGAAATGATGAAAATTTGTAGAAAATTGAAAATGACCACGAACAAACTTTGTCTTGTGTTTCTGTTTTGCTGTACTATAGTCCAGGCTAATGAATCAGGTAAGCTTTGATATAAATGTACTTACGTTTAAGACTTTTAAAGCTGGTTTTGAAATAAAACTTCAATCCTTGTGGTAATTTTTTTATGTTTTTAATACGTGTTCATAAAATATACACTTGTTGAGTGTGCTGGATATCTAGAAAAAAGATGTATTGCAATTAGGTTAGTTGAATGTAGGTTGAAATATGTAAGCCATTCTTACAATGCTCAGTCATAATATCACAGTATTATATGATATGCATAAAGATAATGGAAATTTGGACCCCCATGAGGAATGAAACATGAAATATTCTCTAAAAGAATAGAAACATTGCTTTTTTATTTCCATATTTGACATTCATTAAATGCTTGAAATACTTACAAAAGACAAAAAGATATCTAAAACTTGTTTCATGTTTTATTCATAAATTCAATATATTACGGTAATTAATTACAATTTAAACAAAAGTGGAATATATATTATTTTTCTAACTCCATAAATTTATAGAACAATTTCTTAAACCTGTGTATAATTCAATTTATTTTTCTAAAGCGTACTTCCGGAAGCAAGTAATCTATTTAAGCAAATATAGTGTAGCTTTGAATTACTATGATTCAGTCCATTCTGGATAATATTCTTTATAATATAAAGTGTACCTAACTCGTTTATTTTTATGAAGTTTGTATGAAACACTTTCGTATCTTACTACCGAATAAAATAGTATCAACATGAACTTGATTTTGACATAACATCGATTGCCATGATAGTATTTTGTGGTGTTAGTAATATTGCTTGAAGAAGTAATTAATAGATTAGTATTCAAAATAGAGCAACACTCTACAATGAACTTACAGGACTTAATTCAATTTTTAACTGCTTCAACTTCCAACATTATACTTAGTTTTGATAGCATCTTGATGTCTTGAAACCAGAGGTCAATAGCAAAAAGAGAAGATGAATACAAGGAAAAGTTAGATTATATGAAAAAAAATTAAAGGTTTCTGGATACATACTTTATAAAATTTAAATTAATAAGTGAATTGTTATTTTTATCCGGAACATGTATGTTCCGATTTTGCGTGGATTATAAACAGCATTAATTTCTTCATGTATTTAATATTTATGATTTGTAATTTATAGAACGTAATATGTATGTTTGTAGAACGATGGATAACGTCTCTATTTCGCAACTGTAGTCTATAAACAGATTCTCTAAATATCGTTTTATATAAATATTTATATTAAGATTCGATCGACATTATTCTATGGTAATTGTTTTCAATAATGAAAAAAGTTTGTAGTCTGAAACACTTGGAATTTATGCATTATTTAGTCATTTATTAATTATAAAATAACGGTTTAGTTTTGGAAACATCAAAAAAATTCATTTTTATCGATCTACTAAAACAAGCATAAACTAAGCTACCAGTGAACTGCAAAACACAAAAAGATATCAGCAGCAAATTAGAATATTTTAAATATTTTCGTATGTGATAAAAAACTAAGCTATTTTCAAATGTGATACAACCGAAAATGACAATTTAACTCTATCCTCCTTTTACATAGAGTTGCAAGAATATAGTCCAACTTAACACAAACGGAAAACTATGCAAATTTTGGTACGTTTGTAATTTACCTTGCAGCTTACTTTGTTAGAAGAGTAAGGTTTTGGAACGTATTTCTGCACTCGTTTAGAATTTCATCAGTCTGAATTAATGGAAATTTGTTGAATTCTCTGTACAATTGGGGACGGAAGTACTAAGAAAGCATGTCTGTGGTTTTATTCTTTTCTACCATCTTTCTATGCAAATAAAACTGTATTAGATATCTTATAATTGTCAAACAGGATATAAGTAATGTATTACGGGCATAAACTATTCGCAAACTTGAAGCAAAAGCCTATAGCAATGCTGCCACTCCGGATATGAGAAATATGTTAACATGTATGATCTCAGCATGCAACTTTCTCTGCTTGAGACAAACATAAACAACCCTGAAGTGGAACATGGTGATCACGCGTATCCCAATATTGATAGAACCACGACCAAACTAGGCAGTTCCCATTAATTCTACCAAGAACATTCATTACTTAAATAAATTAAAACGCTAGAATGAATCTATTGAAAGACATTTTTTTAATGATACTAACAAAGTATTGTTTTTATAAAGCAGATACAATTCCAATGATATATTATCTCTGGTCAACATTATAAAATTAATTATTAAGTAATTTTATTGCTTATAACTCTTCATTGTCAAGGGCAAGTACAGACTTTAATACTATCAAAGTATTTATGGCTAGGCTTGACTACGTATTTATTTTTATTTTTGAGTTTATTTTCTGCATCCTTATTATAACCCAAACATTTGTTTCTGTAGTTTAAAATTGTACGCTAGCAATTATGTTATTGTAAGTATTGTAAATTTCAAAAGAAGAAGATAACTAAGAAAAAAACGAACCATAATCTACCTCAAGATAAAACGTATAATGAAGAAAGCATTATGTTTTGTTACGAATTATCTACAAAAATAACTCAAGAACATTAAGATTAGAAGGCTAAGCAGTATCATCACTTATATTTTTCTTATGTAGTATTTTAAAGAATACACATGAAAACAAATATAATTTAGAATATTTTAGGAATTCTAAATTTTAAGATACAAATATGTGGCCAAATGAACATGAAGCATATAAAAAATTACAGCAGTCTCAAATCAAATATCATGTTCATTATTTTTTACGGCTTTCAGTTATAATCTAAAACATGTTTAAATACATCAAATAATTTGGACATTTACGTAAATTTTTTTGGTATAACTATTATTTTTCTAAGTGCTTTTTAAGGTGTAATTTTTTTTGCGGGCTCATCATCTCCTGAAATACGGCTCTGATTAGATTTAATTTACGACCGGATGGAATTGGGCCCCTACACAATATGTGTGCCAAATTTGGTTGAGATTGGTTTAGTATCTTCAGAGGAGAAGAGGTGAGGATGGTTGATCTTACGACGAGCGAGCGACCAACATGTTACCAAGTATTTACGATATTTACATTTTCGTCATCAGGGCGATAAATGACGAACTTTTTGTTAAGGAAATGTATCAATCCGAGAATGTTACAGACTAATTTTGCTGACAAACACTTTAGCTCTTCGATACTACGTACGGCGAGCTAAAAAGGAGAAATAAGCATGAAAAAGGAATATGTAAAACATCGCTTTATTTTATTATACTGTTCACGAGACTGTACAGCAGGTACAAATATGAACACATAATGCCACTGCATTTGCCGTAGCAAATTGAGCGTACACAATACCGTTTGCAAATGCAGGTAAGAGTGGTCATCATGTAAATTAGATCAGCCCCATTGGGTCTTAACCTAGAAAGTGCACTTTTATCTGTGTCTCAAGGTCACTATGCCTCTGTTTTCTACTGTATTATAAACCTTTGTTATACATACTATTCTACTAAATATATACATACATATATAGACATTTATGCAGAATTCTACATTCATAAATTCAAAGCATTTTAAATTATATTATAGAAGAGAGAGCGATCTGGTCCACTATATGGTTATATTTTTGTTGTTTTAATTTTTACATATATTTGCAACAAAGGAAAGCAATATCTAAACATCACTTGTGCTGTTTGAATTAAACAACTGGACATAGTATTATCACACCAATCTCGGTTAATCCTTCCATTCCTCGCTAAAAAATATTTTATTTACTTTTAAATAGCATAACTTTTACGATAAAATAGAAAATAACAGCCTCATGTTGTAATTTTTCTAGTTATCACATTCTCATATAGCCGTAGTATTTAGTCAGCTACTTAATTAATAAGTTACATATTGATAGAACCAATTTCACCTCTTTCCTTCATCTGACTGAGCAACATGTCTGACGACTACCGATTGCAACATATTTTAAACAAAACCGTAACAGTATGCTTGACGTATCTACTTAAAATTTAAAACAGACTGTACTTATTTTAATTTTCACAAACATAAATTCTAAATTGAAATATTAAGTAAACAAAACATTAATAAATTATAGTGATGGATATGTTATCGTACGAGTATCTTACTTTATAAACTAATTGTAGCGGTAATTTCACTAATAAGTTTTGTCTTATCGAATGGTCTTCAAATGTACTTTTATTTGACGTCCCAACGTATCAACCTAACGAAGTATTTTATTATCGGAACAGTGAATTGTTGCTGGATAAAGCATGCTAAAGATACAAACGAATGATAACATCATATTTTATATTTCAAAGACGAATAATTATCAATCCTTGGCGCTTAGAAGTTAGCGAATGATATCTATGTTTATTATATAAGCGTTATATAGCTATGTTTTTTTATGTTGCTTGACCCATGTACTCGTACATACAATATAATTACGATAAAAATAAACCTTGATTTTTACGTATACTAAAGACGGGCAAATTGAACATACAATCCACTCAAATTAAAATCAAATTGTGCACATCATCACAGTTTGAATCGAAATCGTGCACTATAAAATTGGAATAAAAAAAGAACGTCGATATTTCTTCGGTGTTAACGAAAAGAACAAAAGAGAATAGCCAACGCTTACCAATAACGGCAACAGTGTTCTACTTTCACAAATATAACAAAAAACATATAATATTGTTTCAAAATTTCCGTTGTTATTTAATCAAAGGCTATTCTCGCCTTTGAAGTGTTAAGCGTTGTTCATAATTGCTTCAATGTTTGTTTTTTACTAATTAAATAATTGTTCTAATGGAGCTGTGCACAAGAGATTTAGTTGATGTTTTTTGTGTCACTTTTTTAAATGTTAGCCATAACAATCGTAAGTTGGTCTTTTTCCTTGCTCTAATTACGTGTTGTAACAAGATATACACATATAATACGAATGTAACATCATTTTAATAGAATATTATAATGGTCTAGATGTATGATAGACATTTATATTATTCCAGGAATGATTTCAACTTGTATATGCTTAGTTAATTAACTTTTTAACCTCATAATCATGTGCCAAAGCGAGATTTGATGGTTTATCTGCAAAATATTTTAAAATGTTTAATTCTAAAAAGGTTCCAACTAAAGTAATTTGTTTCAAATGAAATATTATGGTCGGTTATAATTTGTTTTTTTTAGTAGATGGCCAATCAAAATTTAAATAGTTATTTTTAATAAATGTTATTTTAAACAAAAAAAAACAGCAATACTCTTAAAAACAAATAATCGAAGCTAATTTATGCATCAAAATCTAAAAATACCATTTAATAATTATTATATAATTATTTAAAATTTCACTCTTACTAGTATGATGTGTTGGTGAAAGCCATATGAATGAGATGGTGATTGGTAAAATGTTCTATAATGTTACTTATTTCACTACACTTTCTGTGTTGAAATAATGCTTATATTGTATATTGATGTGTTGAACTATTTATAGACCGTGGAACGACTTCCGTTTCTTGTTGATGTATAAATCCAAATATCTGCATTTGTTTTAATATGCAGCTTTATTTTCTTTTCATATTCACTGCTTCACACTGAAGGCGTTATAATAGAGTATGTTCTTGCTTATGCTTCATTGTTTTTACACCGAAGTAGACTATTTGCATATTTGTCATTTTCACTGTTCTATAATCGCAAAAATAAAAGCCATAGGTATACAAAAATATTTGCATAATCAAAATGAAATTTTATGATTTATTCATATTTTAAGCAAAGCTTCATTACATATTAAATTGGTATTGTGTATGTGTAACACTTAGATAAATATTCAAGCAATCACCAATTATTTTCATTTAAAAATTAATATTAAATAAAGCCGCATCAGAAAATATGAACCTAATAACCTGCTTCTGCATCAAAAGAGCATATAGAATGCAGAGAGGCATTACAAACAATATTGAAACGTATTTATAAACTGTAAATGTAGGATTGAATATAAAACAGTGTTCTATATGATAGATTATGAGATGATATGATTAAGGTGAACCATCAAGCTCGCTTAAATATCGTGCCTGTTTTAAAAAATAAAATAAAATACCATTCGATGTGTATTTGTATAGAGAATGCATGATAAAAATTTCATCATTTTTTCTTTTGTATTATTGGAGAAAAAAAATAAAAACTATGAAAAAGTGCCTATTTTGAGGGTTTTTATTTTTATCTCCAATAATACAAAAGAAATATTGATGAAATTTTTACCATGCATTCTTTATACAAATACAAATAAATTTTTGTTTATTTTTTAAATCAGGCCAAATTTGAGATATTTTGGATTAAATGGTTTTTTGTAATTTTTAAGGTATTAAGACAAAAAGTATGGTACCAATAACTTCCTTATATTTTATTCAACGAAATATCTTTTATTATAGCGTAAAAATAGCTTATTTCTAATTTTATAGCATTTTTGAGATTCTAAGATTTTTTGAATATACCTAGCTGAAAGGTGGCGGCGTCTATGCAAAAAAAAACTAAGCCTAATAGTTTGTATCCATAGTGTGAACTTGAGAAATTCACCACTAGATGAAGCGGAAAAACAAACGAACATTTGTTATCTCACAATTGTATTCTTATCTTATCTGTACAGATAGATAAAAATAATAAATATTATGTTTGAATTTAGAAAATATTCAATAAAAGTCAAATAACTTGTTTCTGCGTATGAACGCAAGAAGCAAATGTTATCTCAAAATTCAGGACGTCACTAAACTGTGACTCATATTCATATGATTTATTTCAATAAATGGTAAATATTCGGTCGAGTTTGCGACTGTACGCATCCGAGTAAAATTTGATGTTATTTTTTCTGTTTAAATCTGTCTACTTTTTTAAAAGTCTGTCGCTATTCCAATATAGAAACTACAATTACCGACTTCAGATTGTTAGTTTATACATTAGCTGCAAAATGCTCTTTTTGGCGCATGCACACAGTAGCGCCAAATCGCATTTTCTTAGAAGTAAACGGACCTGATGGTTTTTCTTAAATTTACGTATGGGGACTATGTTAAAATGTGTGTCAATTGATGTCTGCTTCGTGACGAATTCATGTTAGTTCAGTCATTAAACTTTCTGTATAGTGCACACACGATGATAAAAAGAGATAGATATACACGTAATATATTATAAACAAATGCATGAATACCAACTAGGCTAACATGAAAATAAAGCACACACATTCGCTTTACAAGAAATGGGAACTTATTCGTTTGTTTATTGTAACACATGGCATGTGCATAGATATACCTACTAACATTATTCGCAGATTCCGTGGAAACTTTTCTTTCTTTATGGTGGCACAGTTCACATATCCGATTGAATAAAATGATATAGAAGTTATTTATTTCTTGTTCATAATTGTTATTGTATTTCACTTCCTAGGCGGTTGGCTGTGATACAATATAATGGAAATTTATTAACATAATCTAATTATATACTAATATAGCCTAGATCTAACTTAACCTAATGTAAGACAACTGTTTTTCTCTATTTTCTGCTGGATACATTAATATATCTACCACTAGGGTATTCAATCAAACGTAACTATTGCCGAACGTTTAAATTTGAAGCTATTTGTAGTGTGCACTATATAATAATTAAAAATTGAGAAAGATATTGAAAGTGACAAAGATATATAGCTTGAAATGTCTCTGTACATCCTATAGATACTAATTAACATATATTAACATATACTTGTGAACAAGATGGATATAATTGGGTGCACATCTTAATGTCATTAAGTAACATTTTTAAATTAGAAAATCCATATTCTATTTATATAGTAACCTCTTTTAAATATTTTATAATATTAGAAGAAATAATAATTATAAAATAATATTACCTTATTATATAATAGTCAGGTCTTGCTTATTTATTTGCCCTTGTTCTGGAATCTTGTCCTGGGTACATTGGAATTTAAATAAGTTATTAATAACAGAGTACGTTGGAATATGGTTAACAAATTTCTTTTCGTAGAGTTATTATAAAGAAGCTAGCGGAAGCCCAGCAATTAAATTGACTACGTTTTCTTTTGATTACTATAGTTATGTTATTTTAACAGCTTATGCAAGCATACAGACAATCCTAACAATCTGTCATTTATAGGAATGTAGCATGCATGCAATCAAAACAGAATCGCACCTCAATTTAATGTGTAGGTTTATCAGTGTTTGCTGTGTTTTAGTTTGCTTTTTTTTCGGTGGGCTTTTATTTTATTTAGTTGACAGTTAAAATACTATTTCATGAAAAACCAGTTCCCTTTTCTGCTCGCGAGAGAAACAGTGGCTATATTCAATCGATCACTGATGTTTTTTATTATTTTCGTGATCGCGATATTAAACCTTCAATTCGGTTAAATAAGCAGTTTCATACCGTGATTTTATATATTTAGTTAAGTGTTGTGTATACTGTGTCAATTGGTTCTTATAATAAATTGTTTCATAAAAATCAGTGCAGTGTATCAATTATCAATCTGAGAAAACTTACAACACTCAAAACAATACTTTAGCACTAAATTACACTTAAAGAGGTATACTAAAATAAAAACTTCAAGACAATACAATAGTTAAAAAATGGCAAAGAAAAATATTTAATAGGCTGTTTTAACAGCGTCCTTGCTCTTCTCTCACATATATTATTTTTGCGTGTTTGCCAAACAATATAGCTAATGACAATTAACAAATACAAGTTTACTGCTAATTTCCCTTGTTAAACATAAATAATTATGGAATGAAGTTAGCTGCTTTAAATTGGATTCATAAATAATAAAGTACCGCATTATTTGTATATTTTATTAGTATTGCAATAATTATAGCGTTACTAGTAATAACCTTAAAAAAACATATTTTAAGGTAGCACAGCAATTATTATCACAAACAAGTATTTCACGATGTAGATTTAAAAATTTTATATTTAAACTTCTCGCATGTCTAGTTATTTTTGGGATGTTCAATTAGTAACAGAAGTAAGTTAGCACTCTCGATTTAGTAACTTGTATAAGAAACATATTAAAATTAGAATATCTATTGCGCATGAACCGAGCTTTATCTATGGTGAAAATTGCACATATTATTTACATCAGAATAATACGCTAATATCAATATTATAAATATTATTTATTTAATTTCAAACGTCTAAGACTTAATAGTTATTCGCTTTTGAAATATCACAATAATATTCGACTTCAGAGTATTATCAATAAAACAGTCGACAATTACCAAAAAAATAAAATACTCATTGTTATATTTAACCACATCTGTCCGGTTGTTAACTCATGCTGTCATTTGGTTTTTATTTCGATTACTTAGGATATTTACGCATACTATATGCTCAGTTATGGTGTGCGTATGAGGTCAACCAAAAAATACATGAGGACACCAAAAATCCTTATATTCATTAAAATCTTGAAGTTAACTTCTTTATAATAAATCACTAATGTGGGGAAAGAACTGAGACCTGCTTGTGCCTTTTTTACGAAGATGGTTGCTCCTATTCTTACAAATGATATAATTAGCAATTACTTAATACCACAATGACTCAGCGTGTAACCATATAATCATGGAGAAAAGTGACGTAAGAGTCAAGTCATCATGAATGGAATGGAAGCGCTCTTCCGGTAAGGGAGAATGTGTATAAGTAAAGAGAGAAAGAAAGGAGCAGGTGTTGCATGCGCGATGACTGTTTACACAGACAACAGGTTGAATATAAAGCAAATGTCGCCTGAAGAAAGCGCGGTTTTAATCCGTGACCTGGTAACATAGTTCCGCACTGGTATTAGGTAACAACAACACCGATCGATCGACCAGCATAATACCAGGTGAACCTATATATTTAGTCCTGATACAACGCGTATTGTTTTGATTTATGTTTGTGTGTAATTAACTAAACCACAATTAAAATCGTTAGAATCATCTACGTCGCATATGAAGCATATCTGATCCATATTTTATGCAGGTACTAATATATTATAAAAGTTGGGAAATTAAATTAATTTTATCAGTTATTTCGTTAAATTGTATCCATATGTAAAATTATATTACCAAAAAATCATAAACAATAATATAATAGATTTGTTTGTTTCTCAAAAATAATGTATTATAAATCAAAATTGTATATATATATCGAAATAACAACGAGTGGGTATGTCGCTATATGTCTCATTGTATAATAAATTGATATTTCTTAAATATCGCACTGAACCAAAACTTTGGTGTTGCTGTTATGTAACCGAAATTGTCCAATTTAAATAATATGCCAATTACAGTAATGTAATTAAATTTAGTTCGATTTGCAGTAAGATCCCCAGAGGTCGCGACATCAAGGATTGCCACAATTGCTCTTTATTCAACTGCACAAGAAGAGCTATCGGCGAATAATATTATGGGCACATGCGCAATGTCCGAATGGATAATGAGCTCAAAGCCCGGGCCAAGTGGCCCAGCTAGATCCCCTACCTCTTAATCAGGAACAAATAATTATCGCTGCTTTATGTTGAGAGTAAATCGTGATATAGTAAAACAAACAGTACCTACTATTTATAAAACCACAACAGTAAAAACAAAATATCAGATATGAATTACACACAAGAAATATGAGAATTTCAGTAGCAACTTTCTTATAACTGATACATTTTTTGAAGAAACGTTGTACGTGATATTAATACCTTTTAGTCTAAATAATTTTTACTGTAAGTGCAGCCTTTTGGAGATATTCCAGAAACGACAAAAAAATATGTAAACATGCACTTACGGTTAAAATATTATTTTCAAAAAGTTTTTCTAATGAGCCATATACAAATCTTAAGTTTAGAGTTTCATGGTTACAGTTTCAGGAGTTTTGGCTGTAGAGCGCTCACACACACACACACAGACGTAATGGAACAAATAGTCAGATTTTATTCACGGAAGGTCAAAAGATGTATTTGTGTTAAAATCTCAGATCGATATTTTCAAGATTACAATATTTACTTGTTATTCAAATAAGAAAGAAGCAGTTACAAAAAATATACCATAAGAATATAGAACTGTTTCAAATTAAATTATCTAGTTTTGTTTGATTGCTGTAGTTATACATGTTATTTTGACAGCTTAAGCAACGAGCTTAAGTACTTAAGCATTCAAAGCATGGAAGGCATCCTGTCTATCAGATCGATCAGTGCATACAATGATAATGAAAGTTATGTTGTTTAATCTATGTATGTACCTGCAACGACAGTAGATAAACAAGAAACTTTTTGTTTCTATAGATATGAATAATGATTTTAGGCTGTTACCACCTAGAACAAAGAATAGGTGTGGCAGAAAGTGTTAGGATTATTTTATGGTTGTATATTTCGGCACGAGCATTTATGGTGTGACGGATCCGGAAGGCGATGAGGATCGTCATTTCGCTCTCTGGAGCAATAAATCGAATTCAAAAACGAGTTTGTTGATTGAAAATAAAAATGTTTGAATTATTTTTAAATTAAAATAACCCGAGTGTTTGAAATGAATACCTGTTCACCTTCCAGGGGTTCGTCTATTTACCAAGTTGGTGTGTATCAGCGGTTTTTGCTTCACTTTGAACAAATTTTAGAGATCTCAATGATTAAAAGACATATTTTTAATACAATGATACATAATTGGCTGTTCGCCTGAATTTTCATTAACTCTAAAAGGTCTCAATGGTTAAAGACATTTTTTAAGTGTAATTACAGTACATAATAGGTAGAATATATAAAAGGTTGAAGTTTGATATTCATGCAACACATGGATGCATGATATCACCATCCAGCATAGAGTAAATTTATGTGCAGTTTTAGTTTCTGCGTTAATTTGTGCAAATAAAACTGTGATATTTGTTAAATCATAAGAGCTATAGAATACAATTTAGGATTGGTTCCAAAGTAAATGAACATAAAATGAGTTGAACAAAAGAAAAGCTAGGAATAAGTGGAATATAAATACATGCTTCAAAGGTTTCATGAATACAAATTAAACGCGTGATGATCGAGCGAAATGGCAAAAGAATGTAATAAGAATGAGAATACTTAGCAGGCGTAGTCATTTGCCATCTTTATGGAAAAATGAGTTATGTCCCTATATATACGATATCTAACAGTGATACACAATAATTGAATAAATATGATAATCAGGGAAATATAATTAATAATATGTTCAAAAATTAAATCACAGTTATCCCGGTTGTGGTGTGCCAAACACTATGGTGTGTCAAACGCAAGGGGGAACTCCTTGTAATAAATTGCAGAATGTGTCGTCGTTATGCGCGGTTCACAGTACTAAATAACCTGTGTCAAATTGTGAAATTCAAATAATATTTTCTTATGGAAATATGGTAGACTGTTTTTTTCCACTAGTTTTTAATAAAATTTGCTTGTTACTTCTGCAATAAACTACAAATCACGACCGTCAAAATTTGTTGGTTACGTTACAAATCAAGGCTGGCGTGGTTCACGATTTATAGTAGGCACATCTTTTAGAAACCTGAAAACTGTTACCGTATTCTTCAAGGTTTAATTATTAAAACCATTATATATATATATATATATGGTATTTTTTTGCACAAATTTCAATTAATTGGAACAAGAAGAATACCAAAACATATATACTTCATTGAAGATAATGTGGGTTTGAATTATTGTCACAGTTGTGGAATTTTAATGTAACAACGAAACAAACGTGAGAAATTTTGTAATTTAAAACCTATTTGACGTGATGCATTTTCTTTTAATTTGATACAAAATGTTATGATTATTTTTTTTCATTCTATTATTTATTTCTTAAGAACCCTTTTCAATGGTGACGAAAGGCTCTAAAATGTAAAAAAAAAGTCAGCTTTGTAAGCTAATATTTATTTTATATTTATAATTTTCCATTATACCTAAACTAATATTTTGTATCCTATATAACGACCAGTACGGAAATGTTTGTGTTTAATCATTTATTTGTTTGTCCATTTGTTATAAAATTAATTGAAGAGAAACATGAAAATAAACAAGTGAACATAAATTGAATTGAAATTTAAAACGAATCTTCGCTTTCAATCCTGCTGAATAAATTACTGTTTCAATATTATTTAATGAAAGTTTGATCAAATTTAAATTTCCACTTACTTTTTCTTCTGGGCAAATTACTTCTGAATCGTAGTTTGTTAATTAAAGATGCATTTAAAATACTTCTAGTTAACTTCAATATTTATTTCTTGATTATCTCATTTCTTATTGACCATTCATGTTTTATTAATTACGACTATCACGTAGAATTGTAGCAAAATAGTAAATAAAACAATTTTTCAAAAAAAAAAAAATTGGAAAATTATTATAATTATCACGTTGCTATAGCAATATATTTTTAAATCGTTGTTAATTTCATCGTGAAGATATTGGATTAGGTAATCGATAGATCGATATAAATAAACACACGTCTTATTCTTCACAGTTTCTTTATTGATGTAAATTAAAGAATTTTTAAGTACGACCGGTTTCGATTTTTTAGAAGATCATCATCAGGCTAATAGATGTTGTTTATAAATATATTTATATAGTAACCGTTGTTAAAATACGTTAAAGTAAAATTCAGTATCTATAAATACATACTAATTTAAATTGCAAGGAAAGCATAAAGTTTTTTAATTCTGTAAAGAAATCAGTTTTTCTTAAGAAAAATTACGATTCCTTCTCGTACAGCTTTCTCTTTGTAATATAAAATAAAAACGATTTTATATTTTAAACAGCTGTATTTAACCTTTTACAAGTTCAAGTTTAAATTAGAAAGCGCACGAGTCAACGAATTTGTTTGCTGAATGCGAAATATGTACAAAACAATAGCTGGGTCATCGCTGCACTTTGAAATCGTAAACTATAAATGGATAAACATATAAAATTTCTCACTATTGTTCATTTAATTGGCTAACAATAAAATACAGACCGTATTGAAGCTACTCTCTTTGTCTTTCTCCCGTTTCATAAATTTGATATTGTAAGAGTCACACTTTCATACATAATAACGAGGACAAATATGTAGGTACCTACTTGGAAATTTTACCTATTTTGCGAAATGATTTATGTTTGATTACTTTGCAAGTTTCCATAATTTATTACTGGTTCTTTTGAATTTTGTCTCAAACGAATTGACATTCACAACAAACTACCGAGCAGTTTCACAAAACAGCTGTATTTTGCAATACCGCCTCCTAACAAAGTATTTCGCAACACAGCCATTTCTAAAAGTCACTGCATCGTTCTGAATGTTAGTTGCATTATTTTCTATAAGTAACATTCGCAAGTTAATTTAAAATTAACTATACAGTTACACGCATACGTGAAACAAGTTTCAGATGAGTGTCAATATAACCTGAACAATACAGAAATGGGGCTCGTCCTAAGGCTCAGAATGATCAATGTTGAATTTCAATTTCAACAACTAGTTTAAGCTAGAGATATTTCGATATTTTCTTTGAATAGACAATATAGCAATTTTCCTGACTGAAAAATCATGTTCTAAACTAAAGCATAACAGCAAGCGTGCAGTATCCTTTTAATGACCTGTAAAGGGTCCATAAATTCCTTAAGGAGCCACGGTAAATTATCTGCGAGCCCATAAAAGCTTTTAGTTGCAAAGAAACATTACTTGTATCTATTATATTTAAGTTATTTTCTGATCACATATCAGAGAGTATATCCAAATTATGATTATGAGGCCCACAATCTTAAAAAAATTAAAAACCACTGCTGTAAAATATCAAACAAATGAATGGTTGAGATAACTATGCTTGTATTATACATTGTTTTGTTTTCGATATGGTTCGTACTGTAGAGGGTTGCTGGACCTTGCTTGAATTAACAATAGTATATTTTGTAGAACGTTTTATTACTTATAACATAACTTTTCAACTATTTGTAGGTTATTTTATTAAATAACTTTGGAGTATATAAATAAGGTTAACTTGAAATATTTATTTAAAAATATTGCTAGTGCTGCATTTAATAATTAACTTTAGCTTGATGAGACAACATGCGAAAGACAATCCCCAAGTCATAAATGTATTATGCAAATGTAGTTCAAATTACAAACGCAAATAATTTTCTTCGTAGCTAGTTAGAATATTGTTTTAACGATATCCTGGCTTCATGCTATATGGACAGATAATATTTCTGGGTAATTAAAATTGGCCATGGTTATAATTTATATCATTTTCCAAAACGCAATTTCGAAGTAATTGAGGCGAAAAGGAAGAACGAGTCGGGCAACGATCGATCATATCTCAAACATTTGTGACTCTCAAGTTCATAATTTACCTATAGGATATTAAAATTCTCAATCATTTTAGTTACAGGTATGGGAGCTAACTGGTACTGATAATATGAAATATATATATATATATATATATATATATATATATATATATATATATATATATATATATATATATATATAGGAAGGGCCATCTGTTGGTTTCTTTTTGAAATTGCTATTAAAACTACATCGTTCATTATTTTTCAATGATTGTTGCGTTATTGAAGAGAGTACACCAAAAGCTTGACACTACATCTCTATCAAAGCCAAGCGCGTCAGTGTTGCAAACTGTCGAAATGACACGTACTTCCAAAAGAAACCAACAGATGGACCATTCTATATATATGTATATATCAATAAATATATATATATATATATATATATATATATATATATATATATATATATATGCATATACATGCGTGTGTATTTGTATGGTCGTGTTTATCTATATGAGAATACATTAAACGGCCTACATATTTACACGTGGTTATATACGGGTTTACTCTAAATTTAAGCATATGGAAATAAAATCGGTCGAGTAATAATATGTACCTATCAAACTACATATTTTCTATGTTTGTAAGTAGAACAAGCAAGATAATTAATATATTATAGTAAACATGTACTTAGAATATTTAAACAGTCAAAACGACGATTTTAATGATCTGACACAAACTGCGATATATATTAACTAAACATAACCCAAACATCTGATAATAACTTGTAGTAAACTAAAACAATTACCTACAATAATATGTAATGACGATTAAATAGCTACAGAAGCGTGGGTAATTCAATCCTGTATAATTCGTTCTCGACATTCCGTTGCCGGCAATTAGTTATCAATATTTCGTCCTCAGCCATTTATCCTCGGCTATTTGGCTTTGGACAAATGATTTCTATGCATGTTTATCGTTGTTAGTTATATTGGAAAATGTATGTATTATTTGACGCATTATAGTTTTGGTAATTAGACTGTTGTTTACGGGGTATTAGATTCGCTTATAGATACATAAATAGAAATTAATTTTAAGCAATATAATAATTATAGCATTACTAGATTATAACATGTTTACTAATAACGAACGGGTCACCATTAGGGATATTTATGTTTGCAACATGCTTTCGCATGTTTAAAACAATAGGAAAATAGTATGACGTTCTAATGCGGGACATATGTATATACATTTAAAGATATTCAATGTTTGGAATTACAAAAGGATAAGATATGCTGAGACAGGTTCCGGTACCAGAAACAGATTCACGAGCAACGGTTACATGTACTTTGCAGAAACCTGTTCACTTCACAAGAATATTTGTGTTAAACGTTAGATTCTTCTTTCTTTCTAACAAGTTAGAATTTTACACCAACACCTCCAGTCATGTCACCTTCTTCATTTTTGTTAACTAAATATATCATAATAAATAGATCTAATAAATATCTAATAAATAGGTTTTCTACACAAATGTTTAGTTTATCAAAGATGTTTAACCGAATAGTAAGTAGTTAAATTTTTAATTTAAACTAGGATTTGATTCGGTTAAATGGTTTTTATACAATTCGGCTTAAAACTAATTACTCAATTTCTGCATATAACATAATTCTAATCACTAAGAAACTTACTAAGATACATCGGTCACAGTGAAGTAGCTTTTTACTTTCTTATACGAAATAATAACTAAGAATGTATGTAATAACAAAGTGTCACATAAGTAAGTAAATATACAATGATGAAAATCAAGCAGTCCGAAATTCCGTTTTGAGGGACTTTTATCCTTATTGAAAATTTCAAGCGCTACGCTGTATGTACCAAAAAACAGATTCGCCTTAATTTATGAAACTTTATATATATATTTTTGTTAAATTAAAAGGAACTATTCTTTGCAATGACTTACCAACAAAAATTGGTGGTTTACTTTATAAGGTTTTCAGTTTTTGTCAATTTTAAGAAAAATCATGCGTTAATTTGATAATGTTACTTATGTTTCACGTAATAAACGAGTGTTTCCGGTTTTTTGTTCTGATCCTAATAATTATTCTATTTATTTCAAATTTAAAACTGACACAAAACAATGATATCTTCATGATTAATGAACTATACAATTCACTTTAATGTATTAAATATATATCAAGAAAAATAGCCGTGTTATTGGCCTTGAATTTCCACAACATATAGTAACTTAAGATAATGAAATCGTAACTCTTATGATAATTAGTTGATTAATACATATTAATTGCTGGTACAATTCATTCATATAAATCAATAATTACTAAATCGAATTAAATACATATTGACTATTTGTATTTTGCCGGACTTCCTTGTTTTAACCCAGTTACATAACATTATTTAGCGGTAGTGCAAGTTGTCATATCGCGACGACCTTATAATTTACATGAAAGTTATAATCATAGTCATCATATACTTACTAATTATGACACGTTCACAGTTATGACTGTGAGGTAAAATATAATTTGTTTGCCAAACTGTTTCATGCCAAACAACTGTTGCCATTAATATTTCTAAAGAAATCATTCTAAGAATTAAACGTTTCATGTTGTTACAAACACCCCTTTGAATACAAAAATATAATAAGCCTGCTTTGAATTTCTTCTTAAACTTCAATAAACTAGAGTCACCAAACACTTGCATTAAAACTATAACCAAGCTCTATTTTATCATGTTTAATCTTCATAAAGTATCATAAACGATATGAAAGGCAATAGAATACACAACAATAAATCCAATTCTCAGCTATCTTCAACAAGAAAAGTCCAGTATGTTTTGAAATTGCACTTAGACATGACAATGACAAAAACGTGAGAATAGTGGAAGATATAGTGCTGTTGCAGTTGCAGCAGTAGCTATGGTATCAACAGTAGCGCTGCCTGTGGCATCCAGGTGAAGGTTACTGGGTCTATAATAAACGCGACTCAAGTTGCACCACCGACCTCACCCGGCAAAATAATCAATGCTGTCGCTCGTCTCGCTAAACGTTTTCCCGTGCTACATAACGACGTTATATTGAAAATATGGTTATATAGGCAAAATATTCAATATTGAAGCAATTTCCCTAGATACCCTAGAGGAATAGTATTGCAGGTGCTATACTTACTGTCACATCACAGTAGTGTTCAAAAAGCTTGTAATGCATCCCAGTACAAAACATGATCTTCCTTTGTTACAAAATGAATATTCTTGGTCGTAATATAAAAAAATGTTTCAAAAAGAGACAAGTTAATTTTTTATTTTTTAGTTATAGAAAACAAATATATTATAATACACCAAAAAAATGTTGACAAACATTAATAGGTGCAACTCGAATAAATAATCATCCTTAAAAAACATGTGAATCTATTGCTTTTACAACATAATTTCTATTGTGAAATGCATGGCCGAATTTCAAGTCGCTATGGGCCTAAGCTGTTAAAATAAAAACTATAACAACCAAACAAAACGTAAAAATAGTGAAATGAATTCTTTTTGTGATATTCTGTTTGCTACCTACACCGCTTTATGATTGGTTCCAGGTTATGTACACGGATGTTTTCACTTATACAGGTTAATGGCTTCTTACGTCACTATGTCGTGTTAAATAAATAAATAACAAAAATAATTTATCCATTTAATCTGTTATTGATCTTTTTTCGTAACTTACACTTCTTAAACGTGTTTTGACAGATTTCAAGTTGTGTGGATATTTGTTTTACACCAATGCTTTTTTTGCTGCCATCTTACTAGCCTTAGTATAATCACCGATAATTTGATGAATAAATACGGCGAAACAATTTGTTATTATTTTGTCGCCCATTTAACGGAAATGTGAACAAGCTTCTACATATATTCTCTTTTTTACCTCACGTGTTTTTTTTTACTTGATTATTAATTCAATATTTGTGAATAACCGTCATATTGGTGTAAATCAATGTAGCAACTGGTTTATAATTCCATTTCTGGTAAATGTGAGATTCACAAGTAGTTTTTCCTGTTGTAATCTATTTCACGTTTTCGTGGTTTCTCCTCAATATTATAAATAACTTGCGCCTAGAGTTTTACAATCAGTATTGCTTGTCAGCTAGCAAAACTTAGAAATTATTTTCAATATATTCTATATTTTTAACATTTTCATATTGAGTGCGGCTATTTGAAGATAGGCAAAGATTAAATCAACCATTGTGATCTTTTCTGTTATCAAAAATTTAATTTTCTTAGATTTATTATCAAATTTTAACATTGTTGGTAAGTTATTTGGGCAAATTTGGCATTCATTATCAACTTTAGACATACAATTTTCAGTACTACGTATTCAATTACCATTTTCGAGTTGTTTTGCTCCTTTTTTCTTATGCCAGATTCATGCAGCTATTCTCATTTATTTTTCATTTAATTTATAACATAAATCCATATATTGCAATGACATCATTCATGAAACCATTTAATTTTAACTCTCATTTTTATTTATTTCTCATTTATTTTATAAGTATTATTGGAGATAAAAAATAAATAAAGCCACAGTATGTAACAACAATGCAATGAAACGAATAGAAATCGGAAGGATATTATTTCGAAAAGTGCATGTTCATACAAAACAGAAGCAGTGAACGTACACCTCATCTGTTAGATGACAAATTGTACGCAAGCAATGAATGACCAACTTACGCCGGTCTGCTGCGTTCAGTAATGCCACCGTGACCTACATGCGCAGATCATAAAGTTGCCACCCAACTTGCACACAAAGAATAGAATACTATTTTCAAGTACGCATACGATACATGTTGCTGATTATATATATCATATTTCATATCACTACTAATATGACTCCAGATTTTATCAAAACAGTTTAATACTAACCGTAATCGTCGACATTATAATACAGGCTTCGTTGTACATATAACATACATTTATTTTTTTAAATATGCATATAACGACATGATATTACGATTTTATATGTATTATGGAAAATGTATTACAAAATAATTGTTTTCGAGCAATAGACATGGACACCATAATTGATTGACGTCGGATAATATATGTTTTTGTATAGTTAATTTTGATATATTTGACGCAACATGTTTAATATTTTCAAATTGAGTCGGGCTTGAGTATGATGAAAAATGCGGATACATCACAATTTTACATTAGTATCATCGCCGTCATAAATAACAGTAATTTAATAAGAACCCGATTTTTGTTAGAGCAGGATTGCAGTCATTTATATTTTTGAAATTTTGTTTCAACATTTCGACAAGTAGTTTGTAAAGATAGAGTTAGATGGCGAAACTAGTGGCACAATGTAACCAGATCTAGTTCCTATTTTAGTTACCAACAAATAAAAAATTAAATAACTAATTGTTAATTTATGCAAATTTTATCACAAATTACTTAGAAATATTTAAATGAATAGTATAATTTTAGCAGCTACTTTAATCTCATCCGGAACACAGTCACTTCCTGTACTTGAAAGTATGAATTCCAGAATATTCAACGTGACTGACAGTATAAATAATTTCAACCTCTTAATGGGTGTTATAGATTTGTAGCTTTCGTGCTTTTAACAATGGTCGTAGAAAAATAGCGTAATACGTTTTAATAGTGATTTTATTTTGTTTGTGGAATTACTCGTATAATAACTTCTTACTTCTCTAATACAAATCAATGCAATGACAAAGAATATTATAAATTTTGTAGCTTATGTAAAATGCAATAAAAGATCTATGGCGTATGCTAATATAATAAAAAGTAGCTATGGAAAATAATATACCCACAAGAATAATTTATCGCTCGGATAGCTTTTCAAGTTAATATGAGCCTACTAAACACAAAACCTCGATGTACGTATTGAAAAATTCTAATACGCAAGTTTGTGCTACTTAGAAACATTGCAAAAAATCGTCGAAGCATGATGAGTACAAGTATTTAAAGTAGAATAATATCCTCCAGTCTAAAATGCAATTAATGGCTGCTGCTGCAACAAAGTATGCAGTTTAAATTTCCGAGTTCTCTGCACGACCTAGTGAAAGTATAACGGTGATCCTACTTTTGAATGTCATCAAAATCAACACATTCATATAAATGTAAGCATACGTATGTATGTAAGCACCCATATCTATTATGCGACATTTTAAAATGTATTGTTCGTTAAACTTTTACTTATTTTTACTAGATATGTCACAACCTACGTAGTACAGAAGAGCTTAACTATTTCTCTGCATATTTTGTCTATAACATTCACAGATTCAAAAAATTATTTCACAAAAATTCGTTTCACATTGTCCTAATATATATACGTGTCATATACTTGGTAACATATATATATATATATATTATATATATATATATATATATATATATATATATATATATATATATATATATATTTATATATATTATATTTATATATATATATATTTATATATATATATATATATATATATATATATATATATATATATATATATATATAAATGTATAAATGAATTTAGGTCAAATATTCGAGCAAAGCCTGAAGTAGTACTTAACCCATCTATTTTCTATTCAAAATTGTTGTGTATAAAAAAAATAACAGATATCACATATAATTTTCCATTTATTAACGAATTTTGGTACAAAACTGCAATATTAAAGCAAGTAGATACATATTTTTTATTAATGTGTATACCGTATGAAAAAACCATTTAAAGCAATTATATCCCATTAAAAAGTGAAGTGATATTATAACGAAGATAAGTATTGCCATAACCGAATTGTAAAAATACTGTCTATTACATGGTCGTTTTGTTATTCGAGAAAATTAGCTAATTAAATTGATATCTACCACACGCATTGTGTACAAATATCACGGTCACTTAAAACAGTATCACTATTAGTCTAATTAGAAATTACTTTAAAACCTACAGCAAATCCAAGGTAGCACACATCTAGCTAAAAATTAAGAGATCATCTAAAGAAAAATTTGTATTCCACATATAAATCTTCATTTTACAGAGAAAATTTAAATAAACAATGCCATATATGCTAAATGTTGAAAATTATATTCGATAAACATGAATATTTATCTGAAGCATATCTAATATCCTTGCTGGAAGTAAATTTGTGTAATAAATACACATAACTTGTATTTACTAAAGGATACATTTGCTTTTCAATTAAATGGAAAATCCTGATGTTTATTTAAACCCACACCGTTTTCCATATTTTTATTATTTGGTACAATCACCTCTTATCAAGCATGTTAATATTCTGTTTATACAGCAGGTAATATTAATAATTACCACTATAAGCCTTAGGACAACGCAGGAGAATTCTACAACTATAGCTAAATCGACATGCCCGCGTTCTCAGCTTAGTTGAAGTGGTAATTGTTAAGGGGATACTTTACGCTTCCTGTTATGGTTTAATTATTCGACATGTAGCAATTTGTAGTCTGTGTCCGGAATGTTTTACTATACTGCTCAGTCACGAAAGTAGTGGCCCAATATTGTTTGTAACAACCCAGTTATGTAACTATTTGAACAAATTAAGATTCCACATAACAACACACTCTTTCAGTATAACTGCAACGATGATCATAAGAGTTATACAACTACTAAAATTAAGACTTATGGTTGATACCTACATAAAATAAATATAGTATTAACCAATATATATTACAATTACTACTTTTTCGACCATACCGTTCATTAATTATTTATCTGTGATTCAAATTTTGTAATAGTGGCCATTTTGGTGACCTCAGGAAAGAATATTAAATATATCCGCACCATATTCTGATGAACATGACGAACGGCTTGAAAATCCAATATGCCAACTTAAATTATCTGTCAAACTGACAATATCAATTTTATTTTAAGCTGTTTGTGTCAAATTTTGCGCAATTTCGTTCAAAATTTCAGTGCTAAATACGATAATTACTAGTTACAAATATAATAAGATCAGATTAATAACAAAAACCAACAGAACATCAGTCACTACGGAATAAACGGTCACTAGTCAAAATTTTACTAGCAAAATGCTGTCAACCGTTTGAATAATATCAAATATAATATAACAAAAGATACTACGTTATAGTTGGTTGATTCAGGCAAATGCAATGGATATTTTTTTGTTTGAGTTTTCTATTTCTTTGCCATCTATAAATTTACATCATTTACTCTGGAAAATAGACGTCGTTTGCAAAAATTACCACTTCGCTCCTATTTATTGTTTTAACATTGATTTTCTTCTCATTATTTGAATACGTATTACAAGCAATTCTGAAATACTGTGCTTATATTTTAAAATATAAATTTATTAATTTGTAAAATGTAATGCTTCCTGTCGCTGTAGATAATTCACTGAAATAACCAATTAAGTTCTTCGTAAAGTACGTACAGCGAGCGTGAAATAGAAAATTACTAATTGAACTATACGACAACTATTAATTTCCGTATTTTACTGTCAGTAATCGAGTAGCGCAAATTCGTTAATTTAATATGATGCAATAAAAACCAGTTGCAAATAATTTTGGAATCAACATTATATATTATTGAAAATGAAAGTGATAAATGTAGCCAGTAAAATTATGGAGAGTATATCATTAGGAATTTGTTTTTTTTTTCTTATATTTTCTTAAATCTGGTCTAAAAATACGAATAAATTAAAATGTATATAAATACTTTCATATTCTTATGCAGTGGTCTATCACAGTTTCTAACTACTTGAAAAATATGAATCAAATTCATGAAAGTATCTAATCATGACACTTTAACACGCACAAAGTTATTAGACAAGGACTTGTCACGAGTGAGATAGCAAGACAATCTTGGCGAACTAAAAGTTACGGTTATAATATCGTCTTAATACGGTGCCACTAATTATTTACGTCTCTCGCGGTCGATGCCGGTATTTAGAACCGCGTAGCCGTTGGAATGCAGGTTACACGATGTAACGGAACACATACTATATACATACATATATCTGTAATATTCAATACATACGGACACACACACGCACACAAATGATTCATAACAGCAGTCATCAACAAGTGGTAATCGACAGGCAGGAGAGAAAGTATGAAATACAATCGTGGGATGATGACTAAGACCTCCAGGTGATTTCCCTACTGACACGGATTATTTATCGCTATGCTATTTATTGTCTTCTTTTGTTTGCTTTACAGATGTTATCTTCTTATCTCTGTTAGCACGTTCTGTCTTACTTGGCGACATTTTTATTTGGGTAGAAAAACAGATCAAGTCGTATGCTTTTTATATAACTATTCTTTACCGCAGCTCTTAACCTTACGGGATTATAGATGTCGCATGAGTCTCCTAAAGTTACTCTGCTTCATATATAAAGCAGGGAGTTAGCATCGTTTAAAAATTTTCTCTGATTGAAAACAACTGCGAAATATGAATTATGTAATATAATAAATATTAGGGTAAATCATAGAACAGACAAGAATCACGGTTATGGTATCTTGCAAAGTACCATGAACACTGCTATATCTATTTACGAGTATATTGCGAGCTGTCAATGCAGGAGTGTGTAGATTTACAAGCTGTACATGGTACCCTCGATGCTAAGTATATTGTATGTTGATACTTATGAACTGAATCTCAACTACATGTAAAACTAATTACAATTTGATATATGCCATATATTATAGAGTGAGGATTGTTGAACCATAATACATTTTTTCTATCAAAAGTCAAATTACAGATATTTTTAAAATAAAATTTGTACAACTACTATGGTCACTTAAAAACAGCTATTATGCAAAATAACACGAAAATAATAATAGATTGTAACGCAAATCTTTATAATATTTTAATCGAATAGCAAATCTAACATTTGTGTAATTTATAAAATATATCAATCATAATAAGTATGCATGGTAATTACATATATTACTAATTACACAGACCACCTAACTTATATATGTATATATACTTAATACTACGTTTACCACAATTATAATTGGACAGAGTAGCCACGGATTAGAGACCTAAATTTTGTCGGTCAAACTCATCTCATTGTGCTAGATTAAAATAGATAACTAATATGATGTAAGCAGCATTTTGTAACTGTTCAATAATTCCATTCAAACTTAATTCTAATTCACTAAAGTTTAAAGATGTTCAGGTGACATATCAAAATGTTGCTACTGTATTGAAACTTATTGAAACAGTTTATAAATTATAAATATATCTCAAATACTTCTGCGAAGTTGAAAAGTTTTCAATAAATGATTTCAAAAACTATGTACTGACAGATATGAATAAATAAAGGGGGGAAAAATACTCGAGTACATTTAAAAGAACAGCTCAAAACACATATATAAGAATATTAGTGTCAAGTTCCAACATTTACCAACTCGTTTTCGAGAAATTAAATCGATATAAAACAATAAATTCTGTAGAATGATTGGTTTGACGTGACATCAGCGCACAGCTGTTTCATAATAAATTATATTGTATCTTAAATAACAAACACCTAAATTTTAACTAACTTACTCGTAATTTTTACTATCTATATACTCCATTTTTTGGCTTATTCAGGACATAGTTGCATATTTACTACGCGTAATTTTTTAAAGATATCTAGTTTTATTCGCATACATCATCTTCGTAGTTATGCTCATTAATCTATTTAACTTGTTCTTGATCTATAACTAAACAATTTTTTTCTATATTACAGAAGGAAGAAAACTATTTGGAGGATACAAAATCACACCACGATTTTGTAAACCATCTAGAGAAGTCAACCTTGCAAATCCAGGTCCAAATATTTGTATGTTCAATCATGAGTGTGCAACAAGAAAGGGTATCGTAGTAGGCGCTTGCATGGATGGTTTTCTATTTGGAGCGTGTTGCCAAATTCCCGGCAGTGAAGCTGGTGAACTGGTTGAAAGTGATTCGCACCTAATATCAGTTTTTAATAACAATCTGGATGTACAAACAAATACTACTAATGTACCAATGGTTGATGTTGTGTCAAACGGAGTATCATATATGCCAACACCAATATTTAGTGATGATAGAATAATCACAACAGCGCAAGATAATGAAGTGGTTCAGATCAACGGAAGACCGGAAGATTTTGGGTCAACAACAGGTGTTACACATTCGTCTGCAGAAACAATTATTTCAAACAATGAGAATAACGAAATATTCTCAACCGATTTTAAAATACCTGGATTTGAGAATAATAAATATGCACAAACAACTGACAGAAGTAGTACATCTAGAACTGAAGATGTTACGACTATGTATGGCTCAACTTCTCCCGCACTGATTCAGATTGGTATTTCACATTCTCCGTATATAACTACAGCTCAAGGTTATCAGAAGCCAATGTTCAGGCCACGTCCAACAAGCAATAGACCCGAGATAGGTGATAAATATGTTTTAGTTCCTACAATAACTCAACCGATAAAACCTAACAAAACCCAAGAACTAGAATCAATAGTTAATATAATTAACATGTTAAATGATACTTCTACCACTGTTCCCTATTTGAGTTCATCAAAACCGATTTACATGCAGCAGACAAATACAAAGAAACCCGGAGGAAATAAGACATCTACAAGAAGGCCCCCATCTACATCATTTACTGTAATCACTACAAATCAGAAAGAAGCAAGTTCCAACAGACCTGCTTCAAGAAAACCACCTTCTACTTCATATGTGTTTAGTACAACTATTCCGCCTAAACGCACAACACAGCCATACAAGAAACCAGCAACTGCTACAATTACATCAAAAAGACCTTTAACAGTAAAAAATCCCTATGTATACCCTTCTTCAACCATTCGACCAACGTATGTTACAACTAACAAACCAACCACAAATAAATTCAGCTCCAGTACTTCAAGACCAGGAATTGTCACTGCCACAAAACGGCCAGTCAAGCCTACAACCCATAAACCACCATCTACGTCCTATGTTACTGGTACCCCTGCTAAACGCCCAACAACATTCACTACACATACAGTAGGCCCAAGTTTTACTGTTACCAGGCCTACTAAAGATAGTTATACTCCAACTCAAGATAGTTATACAAGTTTTGTAAGTCCACCACCAACACTGATAGTACTTGCACCGGTTACTTCAGAAGCACCTTACGAAAGGCCATATCAAACAACCACACCAAAACCCAAACCAGTTACTCAACTTACTATTAATAATATAGTAACCGCGAATAATAACTATCACTATAGTACCAGTGAACGACCATCTCCAACCGTTTTGATCACACCCAAACCTTCCATTACTAACCTCGTAACTGCTGGTTCATATCGACCAATAACTGTAACAACTGAATATATAACAGGTGCTGAGTTTGAAATTGAAACTTCTGCAAATGATTTAATAAACTTTCCTCCGGTACGAAATCCAAATTTGAATATGTCTGCTTCAGTCGCTAGTTCAGAAGATGAGCTAGACTTTACAACTCCAACTTTTATTGAAGATCCAGTCTTAGATCAAAAGGTGGAATCATTTGTGAACAAGATAGTTGAAAGTCTACAAGGCCCTTTCAGTGAGTTAAAAGATGTGGTTTACAATAAAAATAAAACAACACTAGCACCAAGTACAACCAAGAGGCCCACAACGAAGAAACCTGCAACAACCAAGAAACCAACCAGACTTTCTTCATCAAGACCAACTTCATCTAGGCCAAGTGCAAGACCTACAACCCGAAAACCTACTACGAAAAGACCAACAGCGATATCTACAAAAAGAACTACAACTCCTACAACTACTGTTACAACAACGCAAAGAACAAAACCAACCAGAAGAGTCACCACCACGCCACTACCGATAGAAGAGGAAGAAGCAGTAGAATATGAAGATGAGAATGTAACTGAAGAAGAACTAGACTACAGAAAACGTAAGTATTTTTCTAGTAAGACCCAATAAAAGGTAATATAAATTATTTTTATAATGCGCATTATTTTATTGACAATATGGTAGTATTTTCTTTCGGTTTGGTTTTTGGCCATTTTTATTATAATATGAATTTTTCAATGCGTGGGTTTAAAAATTAACAAAAAAAATATTTACGTAGCCAAGATGAATGATGCGAGATTGCGGAGTCGTCCTCTAAATAAGTAAATAAATATGGTTGAGAATAAGTTGTGCAAAAGAAAAGTTGTGAGCAAGCGGAATAGAAGCGCGTGTATGTAGAAACTGATGGATTTGCATGAAGCATTGGTTATAATCCAAAAAGAGAAATAAACACTTGTGTACTAATATTACAGTAGTCAAACATGTATATATACTCAAGTGTGCAGACGCTTGACAAACGAGGAAATAATCATAGTAATTTAAATATTTTTATTTGTAGTATATAGTAATCTCTGCCGCTTTAGTTTTATTGTATCGTCTATATTTAGCTCGCCTTACATACGTATATATATATATATATAAATTACTACCTTCTGTGACATTCTCAGAATCGGATAATATTATTCGTAGAAATTTATTTCAAATCTCTCTGATTACGATAATGTATTTAACTTGGATGTACGAGTATATGTTGGGGTCAATTTATTGCGTCATAAAACCGACTAGAAAATAGCCCTTTTGGCTTTCTTATACATACATATATAACTTCATGCTTATTTCCATCAAATGGGGTGGCTGAAACCCCTTTACATCCATTCGCATCTTGACAATCTTTCGTCATTTAATTCTATCCTTATAAACTACTTTCTCTCAATACATCAGATAAAATGTTTTCATTGCAGACTGCGGTATACGACCGTTGATCAAAAGCGGTCGCATTGTGGGCGGAAAAGGATCCTCATTTGGAGAATGGCCATGGCAAGTGTTAGTCCGAGAGTCAACATGGCTAGGGTTGTTTACGAAAAACAAGTGCGGTGGTGTTTTGATCAGTAATAAGTTTGTTGTGACGGCCGCGCATTGCCAACCCGGATTTCTTGCATCCCTGGTTGCAGTTTTCGGCGAGTATGATATCTCGGGTGAATTAGAAAGTAAACGTTCCAGTAGTAAAAATGTGCGTCGGGTCATTGTTCATCGGCAGTATGATGCAGCAACTTTCGAGAACGATCTGGCGCTATTGGAATTGGAGTCGCCTGTACAGTATGATCAACACATAGGTAAGTTATGATTCATAAAACTCAATACCGTGTCATTGTAACATATATTTTATTGTTTATTATCTCGTCGGGACACTAACCTGGTATAATTTTGTTTACGATCGCGTTTCTCACATTTTGCACAAGCCCTGGATGCTATGCTTATTGAAAGTTGCAGATTGTTGCAGCACATTCGCTTTAACAGCTGATATGTCAGCTTGCGTTACACCAAAAAGTAAATATACGAATTATTACGATCAGAGAAGATAGCATATAAACTATCTTACCTATACTGATAAAGAAATGCTCGTTATGTTATCAGACGAATTCATATCACATCACTCGACAAAAATACATCACCGAAAACGAAGCCATTACAGGCTACACACTAATTTAAAATCAAATTATATTTAAACTCGATAATAATGGCACCTTTGCGATACACAAATATAATACAGTTAACATTAATGTTGTAGTAAGCTGTGTTGCCAAATACTGAGCAATCTAGCATCATTTAGCAATACAAATTATTTAATAATTAATTATTGATTTATGGTAGATGTGTATGATGACATGGCGCAGTCAGTTGTTATAATACCCGTACATACTAGACGTTATGGTTCAGCATTTGGAAAAATGTGTTGCAAATACTTGAAACAGATTCATTTTTCATTCTGATGCAGAGTAAATAAATATTTGGCCATAGATATATAAGTTCATAGGTCAACATTTTTTTTTTGTTAGTTTATATAAAAATATAATAAAATCAACATTCCAAAAATTATACAAATTATTGTTTTGGATTAAATATCTAGAACCACTGGTATTTAAATAGCAAAAATAAAAACATTTATAATAATAATATTCAACTATTCTGAAAATTAACTGTCAATTCTAATAAAATTAGTAACCAACTTTTTATGAGAGCCAAAACAAAAAATAAACACTATAATTTTTTTCTTTTGTTGATTTCGAAAACAAAATATGCAATATCGGTTTCTGGTTTCTACAGTTATTTATTAATTGTTCTTAATACAATAACACAGGTAGCCGTTACTTTGAATAAATATATAATCAATTGATACTCATTAATATAAAATTCAGAAGCTAAAACTCAATTTAAATATTTAATCAAATTTCGATTATACATAAGAAATTAATGATGTCGTTAAATAAAAACTCCTTTAATTTCCATAAAAACAATCTTTATTTAAATGTTAATCTATCGTTTATATATCGTATTGTTATTTTTCTTCGATTTTGTCTACTTCTATTGCATCGACGAAAACAGGTAAAAAGACCTTAATAAACTGAATTTTGAAAGTCAGGCTCACACAAGAAAAAAAAACGAATATCTAAATAAAAATATTTAATATTTTTTTATAAAGGTCTATATAACTTATAAACAAAAAAAATATAATTTAGATAAATAATACTAAAAAAGAACATAAAAATAAATAAAGCACGGTTATCAAAATAAATAGAAACATAGCGTGTAATGAGTATAGGCACAGACGTAGTATACTTGTCTGTGGTATAGGATTTAATTAAGTCTTAATATAAATTTAAATTTATGGTAAATAATATAATTGTGTCGTTTCGCACTTTTAAACACTGATATTTCGTTTTCATGGTTGAATGGATACCGAATTAATTTAAATACATATTTTTAAAAATTTTCTACTTAAACCAGGTTAAAAAACCTTTTGTGTTAATCCTTAAGCCGAGACAAAACGAATACTTCAAATAAGTAACTAAGTAACCTCATGGCAATATATATATATATATATATATATATATATATATATATATATATATATATATATATATATATATATATATATATATATATATATATATATATAATATATTTATGTGCATTATGCCTACCATAAATATACAGTGAACATTCAGTAACGTAGAAGAATTTTAAAGAGTTTATTTAGAAATTGTCTGGTGGGTGGGTGCAATATGCTGCGCTATTGTTCGGTTGGATATCAATAAATTTAAACGTTTTACACCAATCCTGAGATTTGATTTCAAAAATACTATAGATTTTTAGTCATTTTGATGTTTATAATGTGTAATAGACAAACAAACAAAAAGTTGCCAAGTAAACTGAGAGTCGAGAGTGGTGCCTTTAGTGAGTTATCAAAGCTACAAAACTATTGGCATCACGTTCCGTTAATCAAAAGATTCCAATAAGTTTGTATGCACAGAACGAAATATCCGGAACTTGGTGATAATTGTCCATTTACAGATCTTACATGCCTGTTTCTATCAAATGGGGTAGCAAGAGACCTTTTACATCCATTCTCATCTTGACAATCTTTCGCCATCAACTCTATCCTTACAAAATATCTTTTGCTTCATTCATCGTCATTAAATCTTCATACATGCTTTTCTATTCCGCTTACTCAATTGATTCTCATTCAAATTTATCCTCTTATGTCAAGAGCGACCCCGCATTCTTATACCATTAATCTCGCCCGCGTTAATCTTCCTCGTTAGTCTTTCATTCGATATTCTATAAACTTGACCATACCATCTTATTTGGCTCTCGCCTATTCTATGTACGAAATTTCACGACGTTCAGTTCAAGATTCATATACTTTTCGATTGCTACGATTTATTAAATATAATTCCTCATACCCACGTAACTATGGTAACATAAATAAGAAATTCAAGAACTTCAAAAGCAATTTCCTTTTAAATTTTCTTGCCAGCCATATACAAGTCTTAAGTTCAAAGTTTCATCATTTTAATAGTAGACTGTAGAGCGTTCACTCATACAGACGTCATTCCAAAAATAGTCTGAAGGTGCATGTCCGTTAAAAACTCATGATCGATTTTTTTTATGATTACAAAGTTACTTATTAAATTTAGTTACACCAACCAATCGTTTTCTTGGTAGATATCAATCGTTTAACTACCGCGTTTTATTGTACAATAGGTAATTCTATATTTTCTTCATATTAAGTTAGTTAGCTTTATATGTATAATATATTCGTTATATTAATTAAATACAGAGTGACACAATTAATGTTAAACTAGAGTTCTAATTAATTGTTTGGTAACTAAATGATAAACCAACACATCAGGATCCCTATTTTAATTCAAAGCGACACTTTCATGTTGATATTATGACATCAAACATGTTCAATGTAAATATCTACATTTGAAGATATTCATTGAGTGTAGATGATGTCTTCACTAGCGCTAATAAATTACGTGATTAAATGGAACTTTGTCATTTATATTACTGTGTTTAAATTAAGCGATTTTGTTTGATATTAATATTCTATTTTGACACGTTTACATTGTTTATTCTAAAAAATATATTCAAGAAAATAGAAGATGTAAAAATAACAGAAGAACTGAAAAATGAGCTTTTGAAGTTCAATATCAGCTATTAATTTTAATTAGAAATTAGAAGTAATTATATTATTACTATCGTAATCTAATTCTAATTCATAATAATATGTACCAATATATAGAAAAAAATCATCTTAATGATTATAATAGATAATTCTGTTTATTACAGTTAGGGTCGGTTGTACAATTACAGTTTAAACTTCGTGTACTGTTAAACTAGGTTTAATGAAAAAGTTACATTGTACATGAATAGTTTAGTATCTAAACTTAGATTAATCTCAAGTTTTACAAAACGATCATGATCGACGGTTTAAACCCAGTTTGGCTGTTCATTACCATGGATACAATAACAAGAAATCTTTTGCTATGAGTTTTGACATTCCGTCAATACATAATTTGACACTTCACTTATTAATAATGAATAATAACAATATTGAAGATATAACTGACGATGAAAATTTTATGGAATTAATAGACATACTAGAAAATCCCAGAAAACATCAAACTTATAGACCAAGAGTAGATCAATTTGAGAAATGGGATGAATACAAAGATTTCGACTTACCAAATATACGGATAAGCGGAGTTTAAATTTAAATTGAATCATTTAGTCATTTGTACGTATCGGCCTTTGTACTTATGACTATTAACGTAGTGCAAATACATTTATGTGCTATTGAACGTACCCCGTTCTCTTTTATTAAATTGTTTTTGTAAAAAAAAAATTTAAATGAAGTATTATCCATTTTTAATAATTTACTGGGTAAAAGTGAGTCTTAGGAGGGCCACTGACGTATGTAAAAAAAAAAAGCATAACCGCTGAAGGATAGTTCCAGATAGTTCATCGAAAGGGTTTTCTTGATCTGTCCTCTCCTTTTAAATGGTTCACAATTTTAAAGTAGTAGTAATTCTTGGCTACTGTATTCGTAAAATAAACGGTGCTATCTACTTTTAATTGTGTAGTACTTCTACATATATCAATAAAATCTGTTATAATTAAAACAATAATATATTTGTTACAGTACCAATTTGTTTACCACGCGGTGATGAAGACTTCACGGGTCGAATGGCAACGGTGACAGGTTGGGGTCGACTTAAATACGGAGGTGGTGTTCCAAGTGTACTTCAAGAGGTTAAAGTACCAATCATGGAGAACCACGTGTGCCAAGAGATGTTCCGGACGGCAGGACACTCAAAAGTCATACTCGAGTCGTTCCTGTGTGCTGGATACGCGAACGGACAGAAAGATTCATGCGAGGCAAGTCTATTTAATATGAAATATTTATTTTTACTCCACAATTTTTCTGGTACACTAAAACATATTTTTTGCATTAAGTGATTCATTTTATCCGTGTAGACGTTAGTATTATGTCAAATGAACAGCTCTTTCTATAGTGAATGAACGTATACTCAATCGTTACATAAATTATATTTGTTATCGTGATTTACGTATATCAAATTACCATGCTCCATGTGTTACCATAAACTTGCCTTAAGTGCAAATGGGTTGAGACTTATAGTGAATTTCTGAAAGAATCCTTAGTTATTTACTATAAGAGTTTTCTTACGTTCTTTAAACTGTTATAGAAAAAACGCCTAATCTTTTTTTTTTTTAAGGATTATAGATTCCTATATATTGCTTATTAATTACTACATATACTTATGGTTAGTTTGTTCACGACCATAAAAACTATATGACCGTTGTGATTCTGATTTATTTCAAATAGAAACATCTATAAGAATGCGTTCAGAATAGGCTTTTCAATAAATATATAGACAATAGATCTGTAACTTTATAGAAAATTATATATTTCCTCAGAATTCCACTATGAAACTATGAGTTAAAATATTTTCTGGAAAAAACAATAAATTCGGGTTTGTCATCACTTCTGATAAAATAATTGAAGAGAGACGAACAGAAAAATATTCCATTGGAAATGAATTTTCGTATGAATAAATATTATCTTTTGCAGTCGCGTACAAAAGTAGGTATTACGCAATTAAAAAAATCTGCGCCTTCCCTCGTCATATTTGGTTTAAATGAAAAGATACAATCTTATAAAACAATATGAGCTTAAAAAGTTTTAATTATAAATTTTTATATCATGCAATAATTATTCATGTAGTATTCTTAGTTTTATCATTCCATTCGTCGATTACGAATTTAGAGTTTAAAACATGTACGTGTAGATTAAAATGTTATAGTAAATATTTGAACCAAATTCTAACTGAACTGCAATAATTAGCTTCAAAAAATTCTGTTTGACTTTTAGCATTTTGATCATACTTCGATAAAATTTTATCGTTTATTCAAAGTGCACGCGTAACCTCTACCATTTATGTTTATACATTAAAAGAAGCATAGCTACCGAAGTGATTTTAAATGAAAAATACACTAGATGAATATGTTTCCGGTCTGAAAGTTTTTCCGCAGTAGTAAAATGGCCGTGAAATTTATTACCAACTCACATCTAAAATTATGCTATATTTCTCACTTTTCTATAAAGATACATTTTATTTTATTTTTAAACTGTGCAGGATCGGAGATATAAAATTTTTAAAGTTTCGCGCTAAAGCATCGTAGCGACACGATTCCTCTGGGATTTTCCAAATCAAGTTTAGAATACTGTTATAGTACATAAATGAGAATTTTTAACTTTAAAGTTGGCGTTTTACATCTATAAAATGTCAAAGTTACTTGAAATAGAATAAAGTGTGATCGTATCCACTATATTAATGAAGCAGGATGGTTCATCGGAAGATGGATAATGCCGGATTAGTAAAATTCAATTTTCCATTTGTGCTAACGTTTCGGTCGAGATACGACCTTCCTCAGAGCTGTTTTTTTTTTTTGCAAAAACAAACATTGTATAAGTTATTTTACAAAAATTGTATAAATGTACAAAAATCCTTACCATAATGATGATTTTTTTGGTGTTTAAAATGTTGTTAAAATGTGAAGCAAAAATTAGATTTATTTTTATTATTGTTATTGTATATAACATTTGAAAAAAGAAACGTGGGCATATTTCTTTTTCGTAATATCAGTATCCGCAAAGGAGGATACTATTAATTTATTATTATTCACAGCGTTATGCCTAGTATCTTCAAACGTCGTTATAAAATGTAATTGAACTCGCAAAATAATTCTGTATGTCTAATTAACTCGCACGACTGCATAACGTACACAAAATTCTAATAATCTTTCTATTTTCCTTACAGGGTGATTCTGGAGGCCCGTTAGTGTTACACCGTCCTGACGGTAGATGGCAACTTGCTGGAACAGTATCTCATGGTATTAAATGCGCAGCACCTTACCTTCCAGGAGTATATATGCGCACGACATTCTACAAACCATGGCTCGAGTCCATCACTGGAATAAATTAACAAAAAAAAGCAATTAAATGTCGACTAAAAACTACAAATACCATTCTAATGTAGAGCATATATCAGCGAAACCATGCGATTAAAAAAGCAGCGTAAACAAAAATTCTTCAATAAAGGCAAACGAAAAATCGTGGGAATGATTTATGCTTGAAGCCAATATGTAAATATACATCGGTAACACTGCATACACTATTGGAAGCATTTATTCAAAATTTTCCATCACGGAAATACCGAATATATGTAAAATTTATACAGCTTAAATAATAAAAAAATTTGTCAAATTCATTGTATATTGTATTGATGTACTATTAAAACTGTAGACAAAATGTCTGCATCCAAAATGTAAAAAAAATATGACTTGTAATTAGAACAGCAACTTTTCATTGCTAAACAAATAATATGAGATGTAAAATAAGGCAAACCCGTTGTTCAAATGACCATCAAATAATTATCTGACAGCTCAAATTAAAAGTACAATTTAGTCTAGTTCTTTTAGCAATGTACACTTGCTGCTCTAATAATTACCATGCGATGTGTATATGTTTTAAATCATGTTTTATTATGCATAGATTTTGTATGCACCATAGTTTTTATACCAACCAATTCTAAACCAATTTCTTGAATTGATTGTAAGCTGATTTGATGCAAATTCTGAAATATTCCAGGTGGATTTATCCTTGAATATATAGGGTAAGCTATCTGTTGGCTTCTTTTTTAAGTGTGTGTTATTACGACAGTTTGCAACACTGACACGCTTGACATTGATAAATATGTAGTCTCAAACTACCTTGTAGCGGAGGTTTGACACTACATATCTATTAATGGCAAGAGCGTCAGTGTTGCAAACTGTCGAAATAACACTTACTACAAAAAGAAGCCAACAGATGGCTCACCTTATAGAATCTGGTTTACAAAATAAATTTATTCTGGCCAAGTTCACAAATATTGTGCAAAGACATTTCTCCATTCCCTTTTACCTGATAGTATAATAATTGACCAAATTGAGCTATCACTGCATTCTAAGATCTACTTAAGATACACTTCGTTTGATTGCCTGTGCCTTTTTATAGAGCTTACTAACTTATCAATGGTGATTATAGTTATTTGAAACTGGTTTTAAATTGGATGGTATAAAATAGGAGTGCATACGTCAATATTATTTGGTTAATTTTTAAATATTCAAACAATTCAAACTAATCGATTTACAAGGTTACGCATTTCTGATGTAATGAATATGGTTTTTTCACAGATTTTACGATGTTTCCCAGTGTTTGTGATTTCAGGTGTATGCGTAAAAGACTGTTAATTGTGACAGAGTGTAATAATGAAACCTGCCTGTTCTAATTTATCGTAATTGTTTATTATATTTATTTTGTATGTATGGTTGTATAATTATTTATAAAATTTGTAAAATATTTATTTAGATGTATTAAGTTAATTTAGAGATTATATATTTGTTAATTATTTATATTAAAACGGCTTTTATTTTTGGTCCTAAATCTTCCACTTTGCATATAATTACAATTTTTAAAATCCGCAAACTCATTTTTGTTTACATTTTAAAGTACCTATATGCCTCACACACATATAGAGATTTTATGAATAGGTCTATGAAGAACTTGGTGATATCAAAATGTTGAGGCAAAAGATTTCCATTTATTTTACACCTTCTCAAATGTCTCAAAAAATACTATATTATAGCCGCATATTTTGAGATTGTAAGATCGATGCTGTATTTTGTATCAATATCGAATAAGCTTTTATATGTTTAAAGGATCTTATAGGTAGATCAAAGAACTGTTTATATAAAAAAGGGGCTATTTACTATAAATGCAGTATAAATCTCGGAAAAGACATTTGTAAAATAAGTAGATTTATTGGGTTTACGTCCGGTGTAGAGTCTTTGTAACAAAGATATAAAATGGTGGCAGTGACTGAGTGAGAAAGTTATTGAGTTATCCTTCCTTTATCTTTTTTATCTTTTTATATTTTACCAACAACTTAGAACAGTGAAAAAATATACATACATAACTTCATGCTTGTTACTATCAAATGGATGGCAAAAAACCTTATACATCCATTGGCATCTTCAACTCTATCCTTACAAAACTTCTTTTGCTTCATTCAAATTCTTATTACATGCTCTTCTATTCCGTTGCTCACAAATGTTCTTTCGCACAACTCATTCTCAATCATATTTATCCAATTATTCCAAGTATGACCCATTATTCTCACACCCACGTATTTCTCTTTCTGTCTCTCTTTGATACACCACAAATACCACATAAAAATTTCATTTCCACAGCATTCACGCGCTTTTTGTGCTTGGTTTGCCAAACCCAATATTTACTTCCATACATAAACGATGGCACAAGTACACACCATTGTACACGCATAACCTTGCATCTTTAGAAATGTTAAATTTCTTGCAAACATTCCTAAAGCCCCTAAAATCTTAGAACCAGCAAACACTCTTCTCTTAATCTCACAATCATACTTTCCATCGCTGAGAAGAAACAACCTAAATAAACAAATTGTATTACATGCTCTAGTCGATGTCCATTTACCACAATATTACACACTATCCTGCTTTCATTCTTTACTGGGTACCATAAGTAACTTGAATCGCAAATAGTTATTCAATAAAAGAAAAAAAAATTATCTTCTTTGTCCTAGCGGTACCAGCTTTAATAGAGACCTACAACTTATAATTTTTCCATAAATAATGCAAGATCCAATTATACTGTAAAACCTTTCCCAACTTATGCATAAATGGAAAACCTTTAACTAAGCATAAATTAATTTAATAGCGAATTTTATTTTTGCTCATCCACAGTCTCAACGCCAGACTTCATGGTTAAAGAACCAAGAGACCACGAAGCACGGAAAAAAAGAAAACCTGAAAATCACATAACGCCCACGCATGCTACAGCCTGCTGTCGAATGTTGCCGAAGTATCCCGAACATTACCGACAATACAACATATAATGGAACCGACGCTTGTATAGATCGACGCTTTCAGTCTATAGCCTAAAAAGCTCTATGGCGTTCTAGTTCTGTCTGCTGCGACATCACTTACACCTTACAGAATCGCATATAATATTATTTATTAATTATCATTCTATTTCGAATCAGTGTTAAGTGAATTCCGTTGAAACGAAAACACCTTCACAAAACACTGTAAGTTACTCTTATTGTTACCGTGACAAAGCTATTGAAACACCGGAAAGAAAACCATCAAATCAATAATCGATTTGCATTGAAAATAATTGTTCTAGTCTTATTTAAAATGTATAAATAATAATTTTTTTAATGGAAACATGGAACAGAAAAGTATAAATAATAGCGATTAATGTTATTACGGGTGTTTCATTCATATATTAACAAAATACTAGTTGCATTGATAAAATAAAACTACAAATTAAAATAAATCATAAGATTAGTTACAAATTACTTTTGGATAATATTAGATAACTATAGACAATTTTCTTTAATTCTGCGCTATGGTAACGTTACCGATGGAAATGTCGATATTCCAAACAAATTTCATTACCACTTTATTTTAAGTTTATGGTTTTATCTTGGCTTGTGGTTGATTTTAAAATTCAATTCAGACTTGCTGTTTTATCTATAGTTTAGAAACTTCGTAATAAAATATCCTTGCAGAAAAACATATATAGTGACACAGCAAAAATATAAAAGGGACTTCTACAACGATGTTCTTTAGTCAGATTCAAATTTAATTAGGTTTTTATATCAAATACCTTACATTTGTACTTTAAAATTATTAAATAAAATTTTAAAATACAAAAACAAAACATCGGCCATGAATTGCCCTAAACTTTCTTATGCGTCAGTATATTTTGATTTGATAGTATATAAATTAAAATGTTTAAATTTCAAGAAAATATTTTCATTCGTTATGTCCAATTAAATTGTAAAGTTAGTTTATTGTCAGATTTGTAAAAAAAAACATGTATTTTAGAATTAAAATGTTCGGTTCTATAGTAGTATAAACGTACAATTTCAATCTAGTATTTTTAAACATGCAAGAAAATATAGTTATTCATTACACAATATTAAAAATAATTATGGCCGGACATTTTTTAGTTATTAATATTTTAATATTTTAAATATTTCACTAACCTTTGCAACGCCTTTTCACCAAATTTATTTGTGACAATAAATGATAAACACAAAAATGTTGTGATTGGTGTTTGGTGAAACATTTTAATAATAAAAATAAATTAAAAATAAATTTTAAAAAACACAGTTGGTTGAGTTTCACACTGGTTTTATTCAAACGACAATTGTTTCGACTGTTAAGTCATCTTCAGGAAGATGAAATAGAATAAAATTGAAGGATATTAGTATTCTGCATAACTTTTGTTTGAAACGTTTCTTCAAAAAGTGTACCAGTTACATGATCTTATCTTATTTATATTGCCATACGTAGGTAAATTAAAGTATGCTGAATTTGACTTTCTTTACCGGTTTTTGTCTTTCATTCCCTCATAAACTGTAACAAGCATAGCAATAAATGAATGTGAATTTGATCATTGTTATGTAATAATCATAACCGATAACGTTGGTCAAGTTTTGGAACTCAATATTAATTATTTTTCAAACATATTAGTTTTATTTTCCGGAAATTAGGTATTTCCATCATCCGAAATGAATAATTGTACTACAGGCATTGTTAATCCGAAAAAGATTTAATGATTTCATATTAGTGTGTAGTTTTGAACTTAGTTAAGCAGTTTTAATTTATAATACTGCCTAGTGAACTGCTGTTACTGCTAATAGTTTAGTTGAGGTATTGTACATTTTTGCTCGCGTAATTTAAAATCGTATCTTGTCAATTTTTAAAACAACTGTATTTGCTATAAATGCAACCATTTCGAAAATATTGCAGAAACATGGATTTTTTGATATAGAACGTTCACAGACAAACATGCAAACTATAAATGTGTTTTCAAAAATAATCATTCTCAATTTAGGGAAGATCGACAGATGTATTTCTGTTAAAATTTCTAGATCAATGTTTTTCATGATAGCAATACTTACACATTACTTCGTATAAGAAAGTAAAAACGTATGCTAGCGATCGATTAGTTTCTACATGTTTTCGCATATACGTGAAGATTTGATCGACCAATGAATATGCAAATATAAAAAAATATTAGAAACAAAACTTGAAGCAAGAAATTCTTTTTGAATTTTTACCCTAGAGATTACTGTTACCATGGCATCACGACCTAAATATAGGAATGAAGTTCATGTTCATGTACTCAACGAAAAATGTGCTTGACTAACGCTCCGTAGCTCACTTACGATACGAGGTTTTTAAAAGGATATGGACACAAAGTTCTATCATAAAAATCGGCAGTGTATTGCACTGGAATTTCTTATACGAATTAGGTATATATTGTTTAAATAAAGAGATTATTAATATATACCTACTACGTAATAGAAGTAAAATGCAAGACACTGCAGATGTTTAAGTCCTCAAATGAAATAAAAACCTAACAAAATATGTATATATAATGTTTTAATATTTTACTAATTATAAGTATAACTTCGTATACCTATGTAACCATGGCAACATAAATAAAACATTCAAAAACTTAAATAGTGATTTTTTTGAAATCTGTAAACTTGTTGAGAAATTTTTTAAACAAAAGTTGTTCATAATATTAATATCTTTCATTTTAAATACTAATATATTTTCTGTAAGTAAAGCCGTTTTGGAGATATAGCAGAATTTCGAAAAAATGACAAGAATAAACATGCACTTCCGGTTTGAATATTCTTTTCAAAAATAAAAAGTTTTTTCCGAGACATATAAAAGTCTTAAGTTTAAAGTTTGAAGCTTATTGCATTGGCCGTTTTGACTGTAGAGCATTCAAACACACACACACACACACACACACACACCCACACAACCACACACACCCACATACACCCACACACCCCCACATACACCCACACACAACCACACACCCACACCCACACTCACACCCACACCCACACCCACACCCACCCACACCCACACCAATACCCATACCCATACCCACACCCACATAACGGAAATACACTTTTTAACCAATCCTGTATGGAGTCTGCCTTTTTTTTTTAATGGCGTCTGTGTTTTTGAGTTACTGTCTGTATAACTATGTGTGTGTGTGGGTGTATTTGTGTGTTGGTGTGTGGGTGTGTGGGTATGTGGGTATGCGGGTATGTGGTTATGTGGATATGTGGGTATGTGGTTATGTGGGTATGTAGGTATGTGGATGTGTGGGTATGTGGTTGTGTGGGTGTGTGAGTGTGTGGGGGTATGGGTGTGTGAGTGTGTGGGTGTGAGTGTGAGGATGTGTTGGTGTGTGTGTGTTTAGCTTCTCATGCATAAAATATGTCCCAATTTACAAGTTGTTATGTCGTAGATAAAAATTTAAATAATTCTTGAGAAAAGAAAAACATCAGCCATGTGTTTGGCCCTAAACTTTCTTTTACGTAGTCAGTATATTTAGATTTGATAGTATATAAATAAAAATATAAAATGTTTAAATTTCAAGAAAATATTTTCATTCATTGTCTTATTACTTCGTAAAAGAAAGTAAAAATCAGATAATATATGATGCGCACTCTGCATGACAGACAAATTGAGTTAGAAAGCACGTTCTATTTTCCAAACGATTTTCGAAGCAAAACGATATTTCAAATAACTTTATTATTTGGTAATACGCAGTTTTAGTTGTTCCAAAAATCGTTCGATTTATTGTTCAATATTTAGTGTAGCTAATGTTAAATAATGAGCTTAACACTTTCAGAATTATGTAAAATTTGTTTTATTAGAAAAAATATTGCAGAGGCGTTTTTCATGTTTAGTCTTAGGAGCTAATTATGCTGTGATGAATTTACCATGAGACGAATTATGTAGCATTCATTATTTTGGTCGCCATTGGTATATTGAAGATGACTACACACAACAATCCCACATGGCTTTAATATTTAATTAAATGTCCGGCATCCTATATAAATCCGTTACCTCTGGTAGTTTTCTGTAACTATTACCGAACTAATTAATTAAAGGGTTTTCATGGTTATAACTTTGTTTAGAAATGTAAATCAAATGAAATTATAAAATATTGTTTACTAGCTAATGGATAATTTCGTTTGTTAACAGTTAACAAATGCCCGTACCTGGATGACTACAAATGCTAATTAAACTCGACAGTTGTATAGAAAATAGGATTCTCCGCCCAATTTCAACTTGGACCCTTCCGAGTGCTAGTCGATTACAGAGCGTCCGTATTTTTTGATATTATCATAACGTTCTGATCTTTTGTTTTTAATAATCAAGTTGTCATTTCTCGAAATTAATGTTTAGTATAAGTTCGAAGTCAATAATATACATTAAGTATATTTAGACATCAAATTTGAATAAAGGAAAGAAAGGACAGAGTTGAATTGCGAAATATATATATATATATATATACATATGTATGTAAATGAGTGAATATTTCAACCCTATTAAGTATGTTCCATACCTATTTAAAATAGATAATTAAAGCTTAATTTGCGCGTGACACACAAATATTTTACTACGGATATGATGAACATATCTTCTACATACATTATACAATAGAGACAAATATGATCTAGAAAACATATTAACCGTTTTATTTACAATAATCTACTTTTTTTTTTAAACTGAGATAAGGATAAATAGATGTGTGTACGTACTGTATGTATGTACATACATACATATGTCAATATTCCACATGACATACTATATAATTTTATTTGTAACTATAAAAAATACCACCTTGCGTGAAATCGAGTTCAAGTTCGTATATCCGTTACCTATCATAGCAATCTCGCACGAACACATCCGTGAGATGAGAGAAGCCATTTGATCTCACAAAAACCCTTTAGACCGTACCATTAGAGCCATCTTACGTTTCTTCCTAACTCCTACTCATAAAATCTTAATCCTATCATCTGGTCTCTGCTATCAAATTCGCATGAAGTCAGTGCAAAAGTTTCCTGAGTCATTATAGAGGGTGTAAAAGTTTTTCGTTTCGTTGTTATTTAAATAGATTTTTTCCGACCGGGTTAATAATGAAATTTGTTTGTTTCAGAGCAATGAGGGCTGCTGTACTAGCAACGGTATTATGTCTAATATGCAGTGGCGTACGTGTCGACGCATGGGGTGGGCTATTTAATAGATTCTCTCCAGAGATGCTCGCCAATATGGGATATGGCGCACATGGTGGTTTCGCACAACCATTTATACAGGTATGGTTTTAATCAACTGTTATATTGCAATATAAAAATGAAATATCATGTTAAAGCTTCCTCAAGAGGTATTCTAATATGTTATATTCATACATTTATTATTCACTATTCGCTCTTGGATGAAAATAATAACTTTGAAGAGACTGAGCCAGAACGTATTAGAAGCATACGTCGTAACGATGATGCCATTATAAATTCATTTTCTAAAATTTTTAACTTTTGCTATAAATCCTCAGCTAAAAATAGCTTACAAATTTGTTTTTTGCTTATATATAATAGAATTATGATGTTGTGGCTTTGAGGGGCTTACTGACTTTTTTCTGAAAATTACTAAACAATTAGTTTTTACTCATCATTTATCTATAATAAAGTGGCTCTGAGGGGCTTACCAACTTTACCTGAAAATTTATTTCTTACCTATCTATTATTAAACTATGATGACGCGCTCTGAAAAGGGCAACTTTAAAAATTACGAAACAATTGTAACTTCCCACCTATTGTTAAACTATGATTAAATAACTCTCTGAGGGTTAAGTGCCACTTACAAACATTCCCTGAAAATTACGCAACAATAATTGTTTTCCATCCATCATCTGCTGTAAACTATCATAAGGAGGCCCAACTCATTTTTCACCGTTTTAATCAATAATTAAATATAGGTTGAGCCATCTGTTAGCTTCTTTTTGAAGTAGTTGTTACTTCGACAGTTTACCTCCTTACAGCAGAGGTTTGATATTGCATATCTATCAACGTCAAGCGCGTCAGTGTGGCAAACTGTCGAAATAACACGCACTTCAAAAAGAAGCTAACAGATGGCCCATCCTATATAAATAACCTATGTTTGAATTTTTTCCCGACATTTTTAATTTTTAATTGGCCTCAATGATATATGATTATGGATTTATATTGGTAGAATTAAAATAGCACGGCCATACCATATATCAGGTATGGGTTACCAACCACACCGTTACACCCTAGCCCATTATCTACTTGCAACGTATACAAATCTGTATACGTTTGAATTTGCTTTGTGGAAGGTGGCACGCACACAACACCGTCGATATAAATAAACAGTGTATAAAGTCTTTTGTCTTTTAGATCCAGGGCACGTTGATTATCTGTACATTAACTATTTATATTAATTACAAAATGAGCAGTTCAATAACACAATATTTCCAAGAATAGTTGTGTGTTATTTCTGAAATTCATTGGTAAAAACCATTTGCTATCGAATGATCAATCTGTAATTTCCATCAGGAAAGTAAAACAATGTAATAATTATACATGCAATTTCCTCATTAAATGCCTGATAGGCGTGAGGAATAAGTGCTCTGTCAAATATCATTTAAATTTTCGCAGAATTATATTTATGTTGGTTTTCAACAGTAAAGTCAGATATAGTGCTAATCATACTTTTTAATCGCAACCTAATTAAGAATTCTTTTGTCGGGAATATATTATATTTGTTTGTATTAATATTTTATACAACAAAATTATAAATAGCCAACGTTTAACTTTCCAGTAAAGAGTAAAGTTCTTTTCGGTTATTACTTTCTTATACGTATGTATATAAGAAAGTATTGTAATCATGTAAATCACGTTATCTTTTAAAATATGAAAGGAGCTGGGAGAGGGAGGTTGAACATCAAAAATTCTTCCTGGGTACGACTTTGGGAGTTCGCTATATTTGTTTCATCAACATTTAATTGGCTTAGATGAAAGCCGATCTAATCTTGTATCATTATGTTCCTTTATTTTACATACGATGCTGCAGTACTTATTGGTAAGAAAATTGTGTAAATATTTGAGATAAATTCATAATTTTGGAGTTCTATGGTGTTTTTAAGTGGAATCACGAACGTAGCATTTCCCATTGCGATTTGAATTTAATTATTCGTTTTGAATATAACAGATTAAAGCAACATCACGCTTTAACCCGCAAGGGAACACAGAAAAGGTAAAGCGAGTCAATATAAAATATATAGTGAAATTGCAATAATTATTTCCCACACCCTACAACACGAACTGAAATTTAAATAGATAATTAATTTAATTGCGGATGCTAGCACATGCATTGAATAAAAATGAACATTCAAAGGTTTTAATTGTCTAACAATTTTTCAACTGAAGTTAAATAGTCTTAGATAATTTTATAATGTGTTTAGAGAGCTTCTGGTGATGAGAACATTCTTGACGGCTTCGAGGGAGAAGGTGAAGAAGACGAGCCATGCTATGGCAGAAAATGCACAGCCAATGAATTCTGTTGTCCGGGGTCCGTATGTGTTGACGTAGATGGAGGTATGATATTCTCATTTTACATTTATTTTTTAATATAATACTCGGCAGCAATTACATTAAAAATAGTAACACCTTTCTTCAAAAATTGTACCAGCTACAAGAAAATTGCTTTTGAAATTCTTTAATTTCTTGTTTTTTGTTGCCATAGTTACGCACGTATGGGAAATTATATTTAATAAATTGTATCATTAATGCTTGTCCACTGTTTAACAGGAAAACAAAATAGACTCAAATAATTTGAGGTTTGGTGAAGTGTTTCAAAGGTAAGTAATATATTAAAAATATTGTATATAAATATTTTGTTAGGTCTTAGCTCATTTGAAGACTAAAAAACCTCCAGCCATAATAATTTCTAATATAGCGTAATGAATAATTATTATTTTATTTTAATATCCTTCCTATCTAAACAAAATATTCCTAATACATATAAAAAGTTCCAGTGCAAAACACTGCAAATGTTTTCTTTTATTTTTCAATCGCGCTTAGAGAACGTGGTGTCATGATTCCTCTTGGGTTTAGGAAACTGTTGATACAAAATTGACAATTTTCTATTTTAGTCGTTGACGTTCTGCACGTATTAAATTTCATAGCTATACACCATTTTAGTTTTTTTGCTTTGTACAAGTATTTATTATCATTATTTTAATTTTCTTTATTTAGAAATCTAAGCAAATCGACTAAAATACAAAACAGCGAAAAATAACAGACACAGACAGGCAACACGTAACGTGTATGTGTCAATGCTTGTCACAAGCATTAGCAAAATTGTTTGTTTAATGGCAACAATGAAAAACGGAAGGGGTATCAAAAGATTCAAAAATCTATTATAAATTTCAATAGTGAGTCAATATTTAACATAAACGTTTTAAAGTAAATGTATGCGTTATATACGAACGGCCGGTTTTATAATATTTTTAATGCAATTTTAACTTTAAAAATTCATTAGTTAACTTTATTTTATTATTATTTTTTATATAGAAAAAGATTGAATCTTGCTTATGCTCTCCGGGCAGCTGAGAGGATCAACGCTGTTACTCTTACACATGATTTTCACTATATTTTCCTAATGTCCCAATGTCAATTATATATTTTATATTTGTTACAGTAGTAGGTTCGTGTCTGTTCGCATATGGTCGACGTGCTGGTGAATTGTGCCGTCGGGACAGCGATTGCGAGAGTGGCTTGCTCTGCGCCGAGGCGGACCAGGGTGCGGCTCGCGTATGCCGACCGCCCGTCCACCAGGACAAGCAGTACAATGAGCCGTGTCATATGTCCGGCGAATGCGATATTTCACGAGGTTTATGTTGCCAGTTACAACGTCGACATCGGCAAGCACCACGCAAGGTAACCTATATGCAACCTATATGGTAATGGGACATATTTAATTTGTTATTTTATTTTCCTTATTATCACCTCTTTTTACTTTTTATTTCATTACTTGTAACACCCACTGACGAGAAATCCAATATTATACAGTTTCTTCCTTTTGTTACCTCGTAAATAATTTTTGATAAGTACTTTTCATTTTATTTTCAATAGTTTTTTCAGCCAGTAGGAAATTTCATGTTGATACGTTTTTTAACAGGTTTTAGTTAGGAAATGACGTAAGGTTGTTGCCTGCGTATCTGGACTATAGTAGATATAATGCATAATTATATTTCCTTGAATATTTCAAAAATGGTATTTTAGTATCCTTCATATCTAAATCACTACGTATAAGAGACTACGTATAAGACACTCTGCAGATATATTTTATAGAAATTTATCTCCCTAAGCACGAAAATGTATACTGATATACTTAATTAACACTTTGCTCCCGACCATCGCCGCTGCGGTGACATAGAAAATCTACACCATAACTTCCCTGAGTGCAAAGGGTTTACAAGATTATTTGCTGGTTCATAAATATCATCGGCCTTTCTCCTCTGAAGGTTCCCAATCGATTTTGTGGATGGCGTCAGCGGAACGTATTCTTTACTGAATCTTTCAAAATAATTTATATTTAACATTACATTGGAGATATTTAAATTACGAAAACACTGAAACAACTGATTAATAATTACATGTTTTGTTTGTATTCGCTTTACACCTTGTGGAAGTATTTAATTAAAATACTAATTAAATTAACAGTTAAACTTTTGTGCATGTAATTAGCAGCCAACTCTGATTTTAATGAAGCTTTCTATATCGTCATCTATATTAATGATATATTGTTTTTTTTTTAACGTTTTATAGGTTTGTTCATACTTCAAGGACCCACTTGTATGTATAGGACCCGTCGCATCTGATCAAATCAAAAATTCTGTTCAACATACCGCTGGAGAAAAAAGACTAACTGGATACAAACGACCTATGCATTAAATGTTCAAATCAAAAACGTAAAATATCTAAACTAAAAAAAAAGCGGACGAAGTGAAACTTCAACCAACACACATCACATCGTCATTTTATCTATACAACACGAATTTACACAATGAAACAAGAAGCATTCGTCTATATTGTGATTATTTTATAAACCACATAAATGATCATTTTCGTTACATTTCCTATAAATATGTTACTACAACTAAATAAGATTTAAATAATAACTTAGCACATATAAGAACTCATTGTACCTGAGTAAAACTCTAAAAGGTACAATTTGTACTGAGAGAAATAGATTGTTAAAGAGGGTAGAGTATTTTATTCAAATTGATAATAATTGATACAGTACCGATATTGTTGATTATATTATCTAGTTAGATATATTATTATTTAAATAGAAAAGTAGTGAATAACAATACGGTATTAATTAGAATTCGACAGATATAGCAATTAATTCATACAATACTAATTGTAACACGTACCAACATCACCACTCATCTTATAACCTTGAAGTGCACGTGTTGCTGTCTCCGTTTATTATTTATTGTATAAAATACAACAATTGAAAGAACATGTATGTCACACTATTCATTTAACGTATAATGACTTTTTTATATTTATAAAAATGTTGTTTCTGTTAAATATGAACTTTTAGATGTGCATTATTTGAAAATGCCCGTCAATCAATGTGCAAATAACAATTTATTTTTCTTCGTACAAATTGGAAGTAAAGTTGACTTAGAAAACAATTTAAATAATAATATTTAGGCACTGTTTTGAATCTAGAAGAACTGATCTTTTGTTTCTCATTTCAATGTGTAAATTCGTTAAAATTATCCATATTAATTGTAGTTTAGTCCACAAATCCAATATTTTAAGTGGCTGAGGCATTTCTATAGCTAATAAGGACTTTTCAGAAAATAATTTTTAAATTATTGGCCTATATGATAATAATTTGAAAACTATGTGTAATATTTCTAATAATTAAAGAAAACTATTCTCTGATATCGTTAAGAACATAGATTATAAAATGTACTTAAAACGGCTTTCACTTTATAATCTATTATTGTAATGGTAGTTCTTACTTTTATCAGAGAATAAAAATAAACTATAAATTAAGCATGTATTTTAACTAATATAAAAAGCATCTATTTCAATTTATCTGAACAAATTGATTATAGACTCGCACATAATTGAATCATATCTGATCAATCCCCCGTACTGTAAGTATAACTGTGATGTCGTAAATATCAAAACAGTATATTGTTGAGATTGGCTTAATCGTTTATCTATAACAGCAACATAAATATATACATATATGAAATAAATCAGAAGAGAAATGAAGATCTAATATATTAGATTTTGCGGATTTACTTTGATCCCGCAATACTTTAGAGAACTATAACAATTTCATGAGATACATATCATAAAAATACATATCAATGTTATATTAAGTGGATTATATCTATAATAAATATATTGAATAAATGTATCCCACTAAAACATAAAAATGTTTTAATCCTTCAATAATTCAATTCCTATCAGATATGGTTGATGTTTTATTTTCAATTTATTATGTTAAAAGTGTTTTTTTTAAGTATTTCAAATATGTTATAGTCTGCCCAGATCTGTATTCTTAATCACATATGCACATACATCAGTTAACAGAATAGGTTATTATCATTCTTTTGACGGAATGAAATAGTAATTCTCTTAAGTGCGTCGCAAACATTTGATATTCATAGTAAAAATAAAGAAAGTGATAAAACGAAAAGCAATAAATATATTATAACCAAAGAAGACAGTGAAGAAGCTAGATAAGATGCTGAAAAATATACCAAGTAAGTAAAGACTAAATCTTAAATAGAAAGTAATTTATTTATATCTTTATGACCGTCTCGGTATAAAGAAATTATTCATACGCAGTTAATGTTTCTTTATTAAAATATCATGTATTTACTTCAGTATAGTAATATAATAGATACTATTTTTGTAGTTTGAAGACCTCTGGCCATCTTTGATTTGCCTGTTAATAGTAGCCGGAGTTTACTAAACTTTTTGGAAAATACACGAACTTTTCCACATTGGCAACTAAACTATAATGTGGCAGTCAAATTATTTGATAAACAACGTTTATCAACTAAGTCGTCTTTCCTTTTAGCATTTAATTTTCTTTTCCAAATATAAAGCTACTTCAAAATGAACAAATAGAACTTAACATTTCGCTTGTAGAATGTACGAGAGAAAAGTATGCGCATTATATTCGATTCGTAAATCTTAAGTTTAAAGTTTCATAATTTTATCTTCAACAATGTAGGCTGTATAGCGTTCACAAACACAGACGTCATTCAGATTCAGGGAAGGTCAAAAGGTGTATTTCCGTTAAAATCTCGTGATTTTTAATTTTCATGATTACGATACTTATTTATTACATCGTAAAAGATAGTAAAAAGGAGTACGCTGAGAAACATGTCAACACACCGTTTTACCGAAGTAAATCGCAGGTGAAAAAATCCATTTGACCTAAGCCAACTAGACAAACTTCATAGCTCACTTACTGTGAAGTTATCTCAAATGTGTAATAGTTTTGTTATTCGCAGATACAGTAAAATGTTTTATATGCAGATTAATGATGCAATTCCAAGCTTGCCTGTAAGATGAATCTAGAGATGCCACCAAGATCACGTGTGTCAAGGAGTTCCAAACATTCGTTATTAAATTTTTATTAAAACGATAAGAAATGATTTACACGTGAATTTTATATTTACTAATACTTAACGTTGCAGTACTTGAGATAGTAAGTACTAATATAAAAATAAATTTGAATGACGAAAGATAGAAAGAATGTGAATACTTTAAAAGGATTGACTGTTGCCTCATTTATGGGACATGAGGAAATTGTATGTAAGAATATTTTATATACATTTATAAATATTATATCTGTTGCATTGAAGAATTACTGTCATTTTCCTTGATTGATATATGAAATTGCAATTGAAAGGCATTTCAACATAAATGATTACGTAGTCTTCTTCAAAATTGAACATTTATTCACATCACTGAACTTAGTGGAAAGCTAAATACACAACCAACAAACATAGTAAGAACCCTAAAACAATTTGATACGAACATTGCCAGAAACTATGAATAAATTTGATACACAAAAGAAAAGTAATAAATAAAAGTACTGTTTACCAATTGAAAGTGTATAAGATTTATTGTTTTTTCGATAAAAATTTACATATAAAATCTTTTCATAAGTATGTAAAAAAAGAAAAGAAAAATTGGAATGAAGGCACTAACTCATACAAATCAAATATTCTATACATTATTTAAAAAAGTCAAATATAAATGCAACATAAAATAAATATATCGTCAATACTTAATATTTAACCAGACATAACCATACGAACAAATTCTTCATAGTTTACATTTCCCTGTGAGTCTTCTTGGCCTTGAAGAAGCTGTTCGACCTAGTAGAAATAATATAGAAAATAATACAGAAACGCCGGCTGGTATGAATCCTACTTTATACCTCCGATAATGTTAAGAATATCAAAATCAATGAGATATTTAAATCAACAGTTAAAACAAAAGTAAAGATAAAATCCTACTTGAGACACTGAATATATTATATTCTGTTTAGAAGTGAGAAAGTAAACGCATCATAAGTAAGGTTTAGAAATATCCGTTTCGAGCGTCTGTGATTCGATACATTTCGCAATAACGTCTGTTGTCTCCCTCAAAAGTCTTACCGCTAAATAGAACATTTTATGTTTAACTGTAGTAACGAATTTTATGACATTTTTTGTCCATAAAACATAAAATTACGTAATAGAAAAATAAAAGAATACATATAACCAATTAATTTCTTTAGCCCAAACTTTGCTATATTTTGTTTATCTTCTCAAAGATTTTGCCGACAAATTGCGTTGAAAAATAATAATTGTGTGTTCAACACTCTATGTCACAAACATAAACAGGTGAAGTAAAACAACTAACACAAACTCTAAAAATTATTCAATGGACTACAAAAGTAAGACGTCAAAAGTCTGCAAAAATATTCTCGGATTCAGAAATTCATTTCACATCGCCCAGATACCGAAAATGTATATATGTTATATGCTTGGTAACATGTTAACCTCTGTCAAGATAAAAAAAATATTCGATTTTATTGTAGATTTTTTGATGTTTTAAAAAAACAATACTTAAGGTCGTGGCGTTTTTTTTTTTAGCCCAATCTCTCCGGAAATAGAAGACCTAATTGATTTAAAATGCGAACAGCACAAATTATGTACCCATAGATTATGTATATAAAATGTTGTGTCAAGCCGTTCAGTGTCTTCAGAAAAGAAAGAGCAACACATTTTGGTCTTACGAGCGACCGACGATTAACATCAAAGTATATGAATTATATATTTTTATTTAGAGCAATGGAAGGTCAAAGCTTCAAACCGAAATACTTACACAACACACGACTCGATTCTTTAGCTCTTTGGTACTGCATACGACGAAATAAAAACTGACTCAAGGTTATATTTTATACACGGATTATACATTAATTAATTTACTGACTTATACTTATGTCGCCAGTTCTAAACATTACTTGTTGTATAACTAATGGAAATATATGCTAAGAAAATTTGCTGATTGGAATGTCGATAAAAATAAAATATGAACATACCTCATCATCGGTCAATTTTTCACCGAGGGTAGTAAGTAAATGGCGCAACTCAGCAGAGCTAATATAACCATTACCATCTTTATCAAAATGGCGTAATCCTTCTATGAAATCATCGGCTGTATCGGCACTTCTACACTTGGATATGGCCTGAAACAAAACAATCAACAATTAAATTAAAGGAAATAATTTACACAAAATCGAAAGCTCAAATGTATTATATGAGGACCTACTCTCTAACGTAATTTCAAAAACAATATTGTAGGAACTGATGCGTTTTGTTACTTTCCGTATGAAGAAATAAATAACACCGAAAAATTATAAAAAGGAATAGTAGAAGAATGCATCAACTTCGACAAAATTTACGAGAACACTGCGAATATATGAAAAAAGATGTAATTTCGTAACAGAAAAAAGAAATCAGATATAACAGTGTAGACGTAAAAGATGTGATACAAGATATGGAAAAGGATATAAATCAAATGAGATAAAAGAAGCCAAATGGGTAGAAGAAAAAGAAGTGCAATAAAGAATTGTTAGATTAGAAAAACAAGACACGCATAAAAATAACTAATATTGTTTCACCTTTATTATGGATTTTTGAGAAATTAAATAAAAATAGGGATATTAAATTTTTCGTTGTAGAATAACATAAAAATATGAAAAACTTGATGGAATACCCTATTGGCAAACAAAATTATCGTTGAGGCCACTAGTGTCGTTAGCAAAATGGCTGCACCTATATAGTATACTTTAACCCGTCAATGATAGTATATACTCTTTTTTGTCAATATCAAAAACATGTAAATGTAATAACATCATAAATATAGTTATCTATGACGCATTAGCTATACTATCGCATTTCTAATGTAAATACTCTTTACCTCATTAGCAACTAGTATCGTATTTGCAGGACATTTTTAAAGAAGTTTTTTTTAACTAGCACTTAAGTGTTAATCTCGTCCATCATTTTAAAACATAATGGCGACCTAGTAACTTTGAAAACTATTCGAATGACTGGCATTTTTAAGATACAATTTTCTCATTTTAAATGTAAGCTACTTTTTTTTAGGATTATACCTTTTGAACATTCTTAACTAAGATAACACAAATAACAGACACAACATATTATCAACTGTTTCTCTTTCTAACTGCCGCCTAATCTAATGAAAATTTGCACATATAGTCCGGGTACGCAAGCAACAACCTTACGTCACAGTCAAAAGTTACTAGATTGAAATTGTACGTTTACACTACTATAAATCTAAAATGTATTTTTTAGAAATTTGTCAACGAAATTAATTTACAATTCATTTGTAGGCTTGTTTTTGAATAGCCGAATAAGTTAACCACGACCAAATGACAAAACCTTAAATGTAATCAACAACGATACAAAAGTTTCAATGTTGTAAAAATTACCAACTTATAAATTTAAATAAATGTTAATCTTCCATATTAGGTCGTAAAACTGGACTAAATAATAATTTTTGAAATGAAATTGTTTTTCTACGACAGTTTATTTTATTTTAAATAATTTATGATAAGTACTTTTCATTTTATTTTGAATAGCTTTTTAAGTCAGCAGGAAATTTCATGTTGATAAGTTTTTAACAGGTTTTAGTTACGAAATTACGTAAGGTTGTTGCCTGCGTATCTGGACTATACCTAATTGTAAGAAATCTATTTATCGAAATGACAATTTACTGAAATGAAAATTTAACGACAAGCAATATTTAAAATCAATTTATCCAATTATTACTAATTTGTTAGGTTATTTGCACATGAAATAAGTGAGCCCTTTTAGACCTCCGAAGATCAACCTATTATACTCGTAGTTTGTAAGAACTATATTTTTGTTTAAGAAGAATTATTTTGAGTAATCAAGATAAATTGGCCTAGATAAGAAATTATCAGTTCTATAAATTGATTTTCGATAATCTTATTCGAAAAATAGTTTTTCGATAAATAATTTCTTTTTTTTTTAATTAATTTAAAATATTATTTTCTGCAATTCGCACTGTTGAAAATTCATATAAATCAGATACTTTCGACTGCCATCGAGCATTAAAATGATGGACTATTTTGAAATTCAAATTAGTTGATCTCTTACATGTTTTAAATGGTAACAGCCAGATTACAAAACCTACTAGCTCTAAGTATATATCTTTTAAGATATAAATTTTTAAATATTTCAAACGGATGTGCTATATTTCTAGTATGTAATAGATATTTAAGTAGTGTTACTAACCTGGTAAATAGGTAAGAATACTTCAAACGATACGCGCTCATCGGACTTGTGTTGTTGAGTGAATTTCTTCACATCTGATTCGGTTGGATTTTGTCCAAGCGCCCGCAATGCATCGCCAATCTGTGATACATGAATTTTTCCATCACCTCGAGAGTCAAAAAGTTGGAAAGCTTCTTGAAACTCTACAATTAGCAGATAAAGAAAACTACAATCAATAATATAGTGTTGATTGAATTAGCCCAAAAATAACCTTCTACAGTTGTTAGCGTTAATTTAGATGGTGGATCGTACAGATACATGATTGCTGAGTGGGCACTAGTTAAAAACTGACCAGATTGTTTTCCATAAAATGCAATAAAGTAAAGATACTTTCAAAATCATACCATATATAGACAACATAACCCGATGTGAATCATTGCAAAATTTACCTCATTCTAAATTACAACTCATTAAAAATACACAAAACCAACTTTGGTCAAAAAAAAAAACATTTTCATTCCGAAATTAATTAAAAAAGCAACTCTAATAATTATTTATTTCAATCAAAATTTATGCTTGCACTAATAAATAAATGATATTTCATGCATGGACAAGATATCTCTGAAGAGTACATTCGAGGCGGGGCTTTGCAACCTAGTTTATATTTCTTGTGCACTTACCAGCCATCTGATCTTCTGTATAATTCGCCTGCAAATAAGAGAACGTAAAATAACATCGTAAAAGTAAATTTCAAATTAAATATGCACAAATAACTATGAAATAGCAAAATTATTCATATTTACCATTGTGTGTAACTCAACGAACTGTCAAATGCGTTAAAAGATATATGACGTTACCGGCTGACTCAGCGGATGTGCTGTAACCCACTAGTGCGCGAAATTTGAAATATTGTCTCTTCGCAAATTTTAATAAATGAAATGGGGATTTGAATATTTATATACGCGAATTAAAATCATGGAGCTGCTTAAGCAATCACTAACATTATATTTTTGGATAGCATAAAAATATGAATTTCGCCAATAAACCACGTATTTTTTTCAAATATAATATTTGGAGATTGGATGCCACAACAATTCCATAACTATTAAAAATTTTCGCTTTATGATAGGTTTTATTTGACATCAATTGTAGCGCTAAACCTGCATTAATTTTTCAAAGTTTATGTATAGGTTTTGATTCATAGATGGCTATACCTACAAGTTTCGTTAGATTTATCAAATATTCCAGCCAAGTAATTAAACATTGCAAATTCCAAACGAATTCCTAAATGCTATAATTAATAAAATATAAAAGTAATTAATCAAAAATATGCAATTTCTGATAGGAAAACTGTTGTTTTTTGTAAAAGTTCGAAAAATATATCTAGCCTATATTGGACCCGAACTGCATGTTGGATGTAAATTAGAAAAATATCTTTCGAAGGGAGTATTTATAACGCCTCCATTAGAATAATTCCTCAAATATAATACATGCGATCTTCTAATTTTTGGAGTTTGAGTAAATCTAAATATTACTTTCTTTTACGAAATAATAAGTAACTATCGTAATCACGAAAAAAAACATCGGCCATGTATTGGCCCTAAACTTTCTTTTACGTAGTCAGTATATTTTGATTTGATAGTATATAAATTAAAATATAAAATGTTTAAATTTTAACTATTTTACTGTAAGTGCAGCCGTTTCGAAGATATGCAAAAAGTGAATTTTGTATTTTAATATTCTTACTTACTACGTAAAATAAAATTCAGTGCAAGACACTGTAGGTGTTTTCTTCATAATTATTTATACTTCGGGCTGTAGCAACATGGTGTTTACAATCATATTTTTGAAATTTTATTGTATTCATTACGTTACCACAGCTCAAATAATTTATAATTATGAAAAGAAAATAAGAAGTTCGTTATAATTGAATTTTCAAATTGAAGTTTTTTGCCAGTATTTAGACAACTGTGTGTGTGTGTTTACGCGCACCCTTAAGACAGGCTTGTCAAACATGCATTTGTATATGCAAAATAAAAATGATAGAAGTTGTATACATGTGGCTTCATAAGTTTGAGATGCCAAACTTTTAAATCAGCACTAATGTCCAGTTGCATCACTAATAGTTAAAACAAATCCTCAGATAATAATCAGAATAACGGTTCAATCTTGATAAATTTCGAACGCAATTAAATTTAACTTTATGTGGTTAAATAATAAATTTTAAAAAAAAATGTTTTACTTGTTTACTAAAAAAAAAACAATTTACACTGTAATTGTTTCTTATATCATCCGCAATACTAACAAAACCGAGAGAATGCAATAATAATAACAAAAAGAAAACATCACACAAGAGTAAACGTCGGTCAGGGTCAGGACGTGAAAAAATGTGTTGGTATTTAATGATTATCTGAATCACAAATGATACATGAGCTACGCACGACACCCTTAACCATTTAAAAACAATATAAATACGTGTATACAAGACACACCTATTGATAAAAATGCACGACATTATAAAAATTATAATTAACCATTTGACAATTCGTTTTCTATTTTTCCAAACAATATGTCGAATATATATGATAGATGACACTCTGAAACTAACGATCCCACTAACAAATACTTCGGTGTGTATGTTACGAATTAATTTAAGAGACGGTTAGCGAATATGTCAGAGAAACGCAAAGATTGAGTTTAAAAGTGTATACATACATCGCAAAATATATATTATTTTAAGAGAGAAATAAACGTCTAGATACTTTAGGCTTATAATATTATATTTGTTTCTTGTTTCGAATTTCAAAGGCAACTGAGTGCGCGTAAGTTTACTATGTAATAGTTTGATCAGCATATTTTATCAGTGACAAAATTACGTATAAATAATATCGTACGAGGTCAAGAAAAAGTCTCGTATATTTTGGTGAATGTGTAACATTGCTCGTTCACTGTCAACAAACAAAAATTAGGATGAAATGAAGGTCGATAATGAAAATGATCAAGGAATGCACACAGTTATTATGCGAGTACTTCCTACACTGACAAGTAGGGATAAACTGATACAGTTTACAACTAAGTCAGGGTCGCATACGGTGGGCCTTGATATTTCAATCACTTCATACAATTTATTTAAGTAGAATGTGACAATATCACGTGCAAGCAGCAATGATTTGTGCAATTTCTTAAGGCGTTTATTGCAACGTCTATTTGTATCTATGATGCTATTTCTAGTCTAACTGTAATTCTTAAACAAATAAATACTTTTTACTCTAATATGGCAAGTACGAGTTGCCGTTTGACTGAACACAAATTAAGAATTAAGAAATTAGCAACTGCAATAGGTTCACGTATAAAAACGTGTCACTGCGTATGTTGTTTTTATTCAGGAATAAGGAAAGGCCTCACCTAGTAGTGGAATTTATTTTTTTATAGGTAATAGCACAGTTTTAATATAGTTGATTTGTTACCATGGCAATGAGCAGCTAATTACCTTGGACGTGCGATTGAATGCAGAGCTCTTTGAACCAAAGGAAATCAAGTCTCGTAAGATTATATTGGTGAAGGATTATATGCATGGAAGGAAAAGTTTATCAATAATTTGTTCCCTTCACGTGTGGGACTTGTGTTACTGTTACATTTCTAATTGAAAACATGAGGTTTGCAAATAGGGTGTGGCGAATATATATATTGGCAGTGGTGCACTATGAAATCATTGTGAATTCAGCAGTATCTACAGTATCAACATGTTTGTTAAGTTGGTGAGTACAATCATCAAAATACATTCGACAAACACATATTTGTTACACATACATAAATTCATATTCTTTATTAGAATTGCAATAAACTTATGTAGTATTATTATATTGAACATGATTTTATTGTGATCCTCAAAATTAATATATGTATATTCTAATTTCTTGACATTGATAATATCAAAATGAAATCGATACATCGTGTACTCAACAAATACATTTGATACACTACTTGTTATGCATCATGAAGAATATCGACCTTTGGGATTGAATTGTCTATAAATATAAACGACATGGTGTTCAAGAGACAAGTTCTGATTTGGATTGGATAAAATACTGATACAGTGTTTGTGTTTTGGTTTTCAGGCAGTATTGGCTTGTGTGGCAGTGTGCGCTTTTGGCCAGCACTGGGGTGGACACAACAACGGTGGCTGGAACGGAGGCGCTCAAAATGGAGGATGGAACGGTGGACAAAATGCTCTGGACGCTGGTGCATACACTGGAGATGGTGATTACCACGGAGAAGGGCTCCAAGAAGCTGGAGCTTTCGGTGACGTTAGCCAAAACTGGCAAGGAGACAACAACAACAACAACGGAGGAGCCTGGAACGGCGGTGCCGACAACGGTCAATGGAACGGAGATAGCGGTGCCAACTGGAACAACGATGGTAACAACCAAGGAGCCTGGAACGGAGGTAACAACGGTCAATGGAACGGTGCCCAAGCTGGAGCATGGAACGGTGGTGCCCAAGCTGGAGGATGGAACGGTGGCCATGCTGCACCCGCTGCCCTCCCTGCCGGAGTTGACGCACACACCTGCCCCAACTATCCTTATTGTCACTAAGAAGTTCCCAAATAAACTGCCATCACAGCTAGACAATACAACCTGACAAACAAGCTGTTGATCATCCTGCCAACATATTTGTACAATACTCACGAAACAATGTGTTCATTATAACTGTATTTCACGGTCTCAAATTAGTTAATAAATAAATAAATAAATGCTTAAAAATATATATCTATTGTCTTTTTATTTATATCTACATCTAAAAATAACAAAGGAAATATTAATATCTGCCAATGAAGATATAACCACAACCAAAAAAATAATCTTTATTCAGCCTTGAAAATAAATGCCAGTAAGGCTTGTGTAAACAAGCATTGGCGCAGAGCTCACCTTGGGCTGTACCAATGCCTAAAGTTTTGCATTGCAAATTTCTGAATAAATAAACAATATTTATACTATGATTAAAATTATCAAAGTAACCATCAATTCAACAATGACATAATAATCAATCAAAGATATCTATTTTATATCTTCAGTAATATAAAAAGTGCATATTCGGCGAGCTGTCTAAAGATTGACATGGCAAATTTTTGAATAAATAAACACTATATGAACTATTATAATTATAATGTGCAGAGAAAAATTGATTCATACCTTGGTTATTATAAAAAATATATTCAGCGAGCTGTTGCCTAAACTTTGGCATGTCAATATTCTATATAAATAAACATTATATGCACTATAATTTAAATAATCGAAGTAAAAATCAAATCAACAGTTATACAGTAATCAATCGAAAATATCAACTGGCATATGTGTACGTCAAAGCATCGCGCAAGACGGAAAAAAAAAACAATTGTTAGCTCGCCGTCATATATGCTTATCTCTGGTAGTCCGTTTACTTCTAAGAAAATGCGATACAGCGCTACGGTGTATAGGTGCGAAATAGAGCATTTTGCAGCCAATGTATAAACTAAAGTCTGCTGTCGGTAATAGTAGTTTCTATATTGGAATAGCGACAGACTTTAAAAACTTCTATGTACTTCTACTTCCGAAGTGATCAAAAGAACGCACTTAATAACTGGAACGACTGCTGACGTGCTCGCTGCGAGCCGAGAGAGAATCACAGTATCTCTGTCGGTACCGTCCGCTTGGCAAGTAAAACAGTAGTTATAAATAGTATATATCATTGACTGTTTAGCTCATTAAATAGGTGATTTGGTAACGTAGGAATTCCACGCAACAATGCTTCATGATTTTATTTATCTCAATAACCATCTAAGCCTTAGCTAAGCACATATATTTCATACTCTCTGCACTTCTAACACTTTCTAACGACACTGTACATAACGTGGCTTCGTCATTAATGCGCATGCGCAGAAGTGTGGGAAAGAAAAACATATACCCTTCTATATCATGCTATCTCGGTCTGTTTTACACTCATGGGTTGGCCTGGCAGTGCCCCTTCTAGTTATTATATATTTCAGTGTGTCAAATAGACATTTCGACTAATTTCCGTTTGTGAATCAGCCTTTATCTTTATGTCAGTTATACAAGTGTCATCTCTGATTCAATTTCTTAACAGTTAATTATTTCAATCGGTTTCGTAAATCAATTTAGGTTGAAATAATTCTATTAAAGATGGTTTATTATAATAATGAATTAGTTATTAAATACTTAAACAATTTAATTTTTTTAATGTAAATTTGATATTTCTTTAGTTTTAGTTGGCAACACTTACGCGGGAAAATATAGTATTTAAGAGAAGAATAACCGTCAAAAATGTTAATTTGCGCCAATTTTATATGTTGTAACCTGTCTGTGTTACTACTGTCTAATATTTTCGTTATTGATCTTAAGAAATTTAAGCTGATTTAAAATGCCTGGTGCACAATCATCTGTTCTACGGTTCACGAAGTTATCTGAAAATGCTTTTGCACCTAGCAAAGGCTCTGAAAAAGCCGCTGGTTTTGATTTAAGAAGTGCATATGATTACACAGTTCCTAAACGTGGTAAAGAAATGGTATCAACTGATATCAAGATTGAAGTTCCAGAAGGATGTTACGGTCGGATTGCACCCAGATCAGGCCTTGCAGCAAAAAATTGCATTGATGTTGGAGGTAAAGGAATTGAAATTTATTTTTCTTTGTTGGAGACATACTCTTTCATTCTGGTTATGTTTGCTGGAAAGATACGAATTTAACAACAGGAATGAATTGTGTGTTATTTTTTCAAAGCTGCAAATTTTTTATAAATCGACAAAAATGCAATTCCGATTATGTATATTCGTATATGTTCTGAATGTTTTTTGTTTGTTTTTGTCTAGCTGGTGTCATTGATGAGGACTATCGCGGCCCTCTTAAAGTCATTTTGTTCAATTTCAGTGATATTGATTTTAAGATTAAGAAGGGTGATCGTATTGCTCAGCTGGTTTGCGAGAAAATTTGCTACCCTGTACTTCAAGAAGTTCAGGTACGTAATATTTAATACATGAAATATAATTATGGAATGCTTCAATAGGCATGTGACTAGCTTTTTACTTTCTCTTACGAAGTAATAAGTAAGTATTGTAATCACGAAAAAAAAATTCTCGAAATTTTAACGGAAATACCTTTTGACCTTCCCTGAATCGAGTCTGACTATTTTTGGAATGACGTCTGTGTGTGTGTGTGTGAGTCTATGCGCTCTACAGCCTACACCGTTGAAGATAAAATTATGAAACTTTAAACTTAAGATTTGTATATGCCTGGGAGGAAAACCTCCTATTTTTGAAAAGCATATTCAAACCGGAAGTGCATGTTTTCATGAGTCATTTTTTGCTTATCTCCGAAACGGCTGCACTTACAGTAAAAATAGTTTGAATAAAATTGAAAGATATTAATGATATTAATTGATACACACATGTTCACATCGGTTTGGTGAAAACTCGCCAAAATATTGTAAGACTTGACCACACTATCATAAGCGCGTAATGTGTAACTAAACTAGTATTAAATTATTATAGTATGATCATTACATCCTGGAATTATTGCCGCGTGGGATGAGAATGTCATGTTAAAATTACTTAATACTAATTAACACAAATAAGAACGAGAATAATCATACTATGTACTAATGATTTAAAACTGTCTTTTATTCTAAACAGGAATTGACTGAAACCAAACGCGGCGAAGGAGGCTTTGGTTCTACTGGTACTAACTAATGTACCCTATGTGTTACACTCGTTCCTTATAATTTTATGTTAAAAATAAGTATCTTCACCTTATTGTTAATTACATTGAATAGAATACATGTTTTAGTTGTGTCTCCTTCGTAATTTCCTAAGTATTAATAAATATGTATGAGTTACTATTATTGAATTTCAATTGTATTGTTTTTATTTTATGCGACTAGGATTAGATACGCATTACTCTAAAGAATGAGAAATAAAAAGAAATATTAGATTTTTATTTCTTGACAGTTTTATAGCGAAAGTGTGTGACTATATTTCAGATTATTTTATACCATCTTAGAATAAATATTCAAAACCTAACTGATCTATTTATACTTTTTTTACGAAGTAAAAAGTTAGTATTGTTTTCGCGAAAAAATGCATTTTTTTATGCAACTAAAAAACATTTACCGCCAAATAACGTCAGAGGTTGGTAATTCCATTATATTTCTCAATTTTGGTATGGTTCGACGATCTATCATTGGAATTGTATCAGATGACAATTACAGATTTTATATTTTAATTGATTAATTTAATCATTCTTTTTAAATAAAAAATAGATTGCATGACCCGAATTTCTAACAAAAATCTGCTTTTATGCACTGAAATTAAAAACGACTACGTTGAAAATTATGCAGCATGATATTTAAGATTTTTATTAAATTTAGAAGAACTGATTAGTTTTCTGCAATAATTGACCAACCGGAAATGATAGTTTACTGGAAGCCATTTTCTCTTTTTTGTCTATTTTAACAAAAAAAACAATGCGTATAAAGAATTATTAAACGAGAAGCAATACAATTAAGCACACTCTTCGTTCGAATAGTTTTTTAAAATAGCTTTTAGTTTATGTATATATATGCTGAGAATATTACATTTTTACATGCATTCGATAACTTAAGTTATTTCTAATTTACAAACTTAATATCTGCAGTGGACTTTTGTATACGAGTAGGTAGGTTAGATAGAAAGATTACTAAAATACAAATATAATAAATTGTTTAGTAACATAATTATATTTTCCATATTATTAAATTTAATAAAAAGAACTATTTAAATATATCGCGCTTTAAAATTTAGTACGAGGATATATGTAGGTGGCTCTGAATAATTTTAACACGGAATTATATTGGCTTGTTTTTCTCTCATGATGGAACGTCAACATTACCACCGATAACAAAAATCGAAAAACTCAATTATTTACTTCAGAATTGTTAATTTCTAAGTATAAATCAATATTTAAGACCAGCAGGAATGTCATAAATACTTTTTGATAAAAATGGAAAGTAATACGATGCATACTGGTGTTGTGGCAGGAATAACAACAGATTTACAAAATATAAACTTAGGAGAAAAAACAAGTACTCCGCACGTTACATTGAGTTTTGAAAGTGACAAACAAAAAAATGTATCTGATACTACTCCATCGTTAAGCAAGTATTTTGATCGGAGTGCAGGTCAAATAAGTAAATCGGATTCAGTTACGTTTTTCAATGATTTGTCTTCGAAACCGACTACAGACACTAAGAAAACTGTTAATAATAAAGAGCCAGTTGTGTGTAGAATTTTCGCAGAAACACCTGTGCAGCAAACACCATTAGATCCTACTACAAGCTTTTTTGATTTAATTGGAAACAAAGCAGCCAATTTCACATCAAATGCAGGCATAATAACTGACGTAGGATTAACAACAAAAGACCTCTCAGATGTAAGTTCTTTTGTATGCAATTTTCATGATTTTTACTTTCTTATACGTAGTAATAAGTAAGTATTATAACCTTTTGACCTTCCCTGAATCGAGTCACACATATACCGACAGACATTCCAAAAAAGTCAGGCTCAATTCAGGGAAGGTCAAAATATGTATTTGTGTTAAAATTTCAAAATCGATTATTTCATGAATACAATAGTTCGTATAAGAAAGTAAAAATTATAATATTTCTACATAAGACCAAAAAGTACTAAGTTATTTGTAGCCGGTAATTGAAATTCGAATATTAAGTATTTCATTTTCAAACATACTAATGTAGAAGTCAAACGTACCGAAAAAGTACTTAAATACAATAATAATTTAGCTGTAGAATTTAATATTAGAATATTTTTTATAGGATGGTTTTACAACGAGAATAGCAGGAGGTACTGAAGCTGATAGGCGACGAGATGCTTGGATACCTTCAGAACAAACTAGACAAGCATTAATTGCGAGTGTTACCTCGCCGCCAGGCACATATTTCCCAGAACGAGAACTCTTAACTATGCCTGGCGTTGTTTTGGAAGAAGATTTGGTAAGACACACTACAGATTTGATTAAATTACTTTATACTTATACATTATTTAACAATTATTTCAAAATACTGCATTTACGTTTCAGTTAAGAGCTTATTTACTGTTTGTGTTTTCGTTATATACTGTACTTGCACTTGTGACTTAAATATTTTGTATTTTCTATAATTTTACTGCTTCGGATCATTTTTACTTTCTTTTATGAAGTAATAAGTAAGTTTGTAATCACAAAAAAAAACATCTCGAAATTTTAACGGAAATACACCTTTTGACCTTCCCTGAATCGAGTCTGTCTATTTTGCAATGACGTCTGTGTGGTATGTGTGCGCTCTACAGCCTACACCGTTGAAGATAAAATTATGAAACTTTAAACTTAAGATTTGTATATGCCTGGGAAGAAAACCTATTTTTAAAAGCATATTCAAACCGGAAGTGCATGTTTACTTGAGTCACTTTTTGCATATCTCCGAAACGGCTGCACTTACAGTAAAAATAGTTAGAATAAAATTGAAAGATATTAATGATTTGAACAACGTTTGTTTGAAACATTTCTTCAAAAAGTGTACCAGTTACAAGAAAATTGCTATTATCCTATATATTTATATTGCCATAGTTACATAGGTATGGAAAATTATATATAATAAATCGTATCTACTATGCATGTCAACTGTTTTAAATATTCAAATATTTTTACATTTAACATTTATTGTCAGTGTCACAAATAAGTTTAGTGAAAACAAGTTACAAAGGTTAGTAAATAATTTAAAATATTATATATAAATATTTTCTCTGGTTACCCATATTTTCTTTATACTACTATAAAATCCAACATTTAAAATCTTAAATACATATGTTTTCTTTGGAAATCTGACAATGAACTAACTTTACACTTTTATTGGACCATGAATGAAAATATTTTCTTGAAATTTAAACATTTTATATTTTTATTTATATACTATCAAATCTAAATATACTGATTACGTAAAAGAAAAGTTTAGGGCCAACACATGGCCGATGTTTTATAATAACCAAGGTATGAATAAAGATATCTTTGATTAATTACTATGCCATTGTTGGTTTAATTGTTGCTTTGATCGCTATAAATATATTGTTTATTTATTCAGAAACTCGCCATGCCAAACTTTAGGCATTGGTCACGCCAATGCTTGTTATATTTTTAATTGTTAATTGATCATGTATAAACATTTATATTAGTTCACTTATATATAGTTGGTCATTTTTAGGTAAATGATGTGCATGATACAGTCTCACGGTATTTGGGAGAAACAGAAGCTGCCCAATGCAAAGTTCTTGGTGCTGAAGATGTAACCCAAGATGAGAGAGGATTGCGCGAGTTAATACAGGCTGGATATTATAGGTCGGCTGTCAATTTAACAGGAAGATTATTGACTATATATGGACAAGGTATATTTATGAGAACACCTCTTTTATGAGCTTATTTTTAGTGAAATCAGCTATTATATTTATTATAAGTTTAAATGATTAATTGGATTTGGTTTACATACGTATTTATAGAAAACATTTCAGGTGATAAATTTACTTTAAAGTTGTGATGCGTCCGAAGACATTTTTCACATAGAAAACTTTCCAATAATATAAATTCTTCAGTCAGAAACAATTTATAAATTTTGCCCCATTTTTTATTTGTTTCGTGCGTGTACATGTTTAATCTTGCCATTCATATAATCTACAAATTAGCTTTGATTTGTCAAATTAAAAACTAAACTTATGAAGTTCAGTATTTAATTTACGTTCTAAAATATTTTTTAGAAAGAAGCTAATAAAATTGTTCTCATAAAATTAAATTGGCTTTGGAAGAAGTGTTACTATATGCTACTGCTTTTAGGAGACAGACGGAATTCTGAAAATAGTCAAACTCGTCTCAGGGAAGGTCAAAGATATATTTCCGTTAAAATCTAGAACTTTTTTTTTTTTCATTATTACAATATTTCCTTATAGACATTCGTATAAGAAAGTAAAAAGTGGTTTGATGTAAAAGTGATTTAAATTTTTTAAATTGATTGTTAAACACAAGTTTACAGTAAAATAATAAAGAACCTATGTGACTTATAGAATCTATTTCATGCAAAAGCATTCTAAATATTTTATTAGTTTTATTAATGTCTAAATATTTATTTATAGGTGCTGGACGTTCGGGACATCCAACAAAACATTCTCCTCATTCTCTACAATTATGGTTCACCAGAATAGCACTTTTAATCAAAATAAAATCGTTTGCATTGGCGCAAGTAGAAGCAGAGCCATTTGGACAGTTGGAAAAACCAGATCTATTCTTTCAATTTTATCCAGAAATGTATGGAGGCAGACCGGGATCTATTGCTACCTTTTCATTTCGTTTGTTGCTTGCTGAATTACCAATGCATTGCGAAAAACCAAAAGAATCTATGACAAAATTATTCAGTTTGTTGGCTATAGTTCGACAGGTATGCATTCTCCTTCAAGTATGTAATGTTCTAGGACTACCACTATTTATTTCAATGAAAGTAACAATATAAATGTTGCATTAACCAGTTTTGAAGCATTCATAAAAACGCGAAAAATAAATGATTATTTTATATATTGATTGTCTTTTTACATTGATAATTATTACATTAACTATATCATTAATTTTAACAAATTATAATATTCAAATTCTGAAATATAAAAAAAAGAAGGGAAAATTGGCAAAAATGGTAGTTTTCCTTCCAAATAGTTGAGCACTAATATAGGCATATAACCATGCTACGAGCCAGTTTCTAGAATAATATATCAACTTTTTAATTATTTTTCATTTTAATATAATTAAATTAGCAGTCGATTGTTTTTACCTAAAGTATATTCTGTCTATATACAGTAATAATTATATCATAGTTATGTAAATAAAGCAATTATTTGCGAATGTAGTCAGATGTAGGAAAGCGATGTTTTACCTTTTTACACTCGTCACTTGAGTACATATAGTAAAACCCTCTATAGTACTTGCATAATTTCTATGTAAGAATAAAATAACAAAAAAGATCATATCATTACCACAACAAAGCCGCTATGAGAATACAAGAAAAATATGTTTTAAAATAGTTATTATGGTATTGTTTTTTAATGTTTTTTTTTTTTTTTTTCGTAAATATGGAAGGACGATACAAGTATATTTGTACAGTAAAATAAAAACAGAATGAAATTATGAGATATTCTTTTCTATTTATTGTAAACTGGCTGGATAAAATATTGATAATTATTTTTAGATGATAAATAATTTGAAACAAGGGTTATGTGAAGATGGAAATCCCACTGAAATAGGTGTAGCAGATCGAACCGATTCTTTGAAATTATGGTCGGGTCGTGAAGCACGAATTCAACATTCAATTGTAAACTGTGCATTAGTACAAAAGGTTAATTTACAACATCAAAGTTACTAAGTATTTGTCATTTAATAATTTATATTTTTTAAGGATTTTGATTTAACAATACTAGTTCTTCAAGAATTAACTAAGCGACCAGAATGGGGACCTTCCCATAGACAAGCTTTGTTTTCAGCTTTAGGAAGAATTTATTTACAATTAGGTGATGTTACGGGTGCCGAAAAGTATTTTGCAAACTCTAGAGAATTTAGAAGGTAATTTTTATTAAATTACTACTTGAAATACGCTTCAAGTATAGACGTAGTCTGTTCAGCATAATAAGCACTTTTCAAAGTCACCACATTTACTGGAGCAATATTGCATATAAGATAATCAAATAGTAATATCAAATTTCCACTCATTTAAATTGCATGAATACAGAGTGTTCATTCGCAATAGACTTAAACATAATAAAATTAAAATATATAGATTTAAGTTTGGGAAAATTCAGTTTTACTAGGCACGGAAAATACCTTAACCTGTTATTTGGTAAAAAAAGAATGGAAGCCTTATACTTAAAATTGTGAAAAAAAACTATATGATATATCTACTTATATATTTTTTTTTTTTAGTTCTGAAACTTTGGACGTTCGTGAACTGATTGATAGAGGATTAATTGCTGTTGTACAAAATGCATTTAATGACGCTTACCAATATTTCTTACAAGCTAGTCAACTGGAACCTACAAATATTATGGTAAATATTATATTTTAATTCATCAATAAATTATAACCAATTTACCGTAACTGCCTAAATGTAATCCAACTGTAGCTCATTACGCATGTTTTAAAGCATCAATTTTATATATATATATATA
>JADQWA010000322.1:0-47455 GCA_018344505.1 Nebria ingens riversi | reverse complement strand
ATATATATATATATATATATATATATATATATGTATATTGGTTATGAAAATTTATTGTTTCAAAGACAAATTTGGAAAATATCTTTTATTAGAGTATTAGTCTACGCAAGCGCGAGAAGAATATAAGTTTTTGTATGATATGAAGCATCTTTTTTTCTTGTTTTAAACATATATAAGATTTGTAACTTTAAATAATAAGGTATTTCATAAATAAATAATTCGTTGGCTAGAATTTGAAAACAAGAAGAAAATGCTACATAACGTAACAGTCAAATTGTGTTTTCGGCTTTGTTTCGCGTGCGGTGTATATCTTAGATTAAATAAATAAAATTTATTTAAAATAAATTTACCTTGGAAATCAGTAAAAGTTTAATTGCTATTAGATAAATCCCAGAATATCCTTAATCACATTTGGTAAATGCACAAAACATAGAAAACTACTACAAGACAATATTTTACACTTTAAAACGCAATTTATCCATTAATTTAAAAATATAAATTACAATATGAACATTAGACAACAAAAAACAGTTTTAATTAAAAATAATTAACATTCCTTCCAAAACTTTGAGTCAATTACTTTTTATGACCAATACCATTTTTTTCTGATAGTGAATCTTTGATATGTATCTAAGGGTTTTTTTTTTTTGACTAATATGTACTTTAACTATTGAGAGTAGCTTGATTTCAGTGGCAGTATGAAAAGTATAATCAGAAATATATTATATAAATAGATAAGCATGTTAAAATGTTTAATAACTCCTTAAGACAGTTTAATTTAATAATTATTATGGCAAAGTAATTTTTATAAATAATATTTCTGCATCGCGAATTGTTAAGCCAAGAATACTTCTCAGTACAACGCAGTTAAAATTTTTATAATTACTCTCGTATTGTTACTGGTCAACCACAAAACTCGTGAATGGAGTGCCTAAACTTCACACATTGTACCCAGTTCCCTTGTTCTCATTACCTTGGCCACAACGGTCTTCCACAGGGATTTCCACCCTATTGCCAAGTTGAGACATGAGTTGGGGTAGAATAGCTACATATTTTTCTTACACGAAACTTATATAGTGCATTTATCACCAAAGATCCCCCATTTCTATTAGTCACATACATTATTTGAACTAGTAAGTGTTTTATTCTATTTTGGATTGATTTAAAATTGACACCCTTTTATAAGAACATTTTTAAAATAGTTCTTTTTGAACATTGTTCCTTAATAAATAATATTCAGTACTAGTATTGATAATTATTATAGTCTCACTGGACTTCTGAAACACATTATCTGTGACATGCATCTCATGTATACTGTTGGTATTGGTACTGTTATACAAACAATATGAGATATCTTGAATAATGTATATGTTGTAATGATAAAGTATTTTTAAATAATTGAAAAAAAAAGTGAAACTGTTGTGAAATTCCGGACTATAGAGTAGAGCTTATTGTAGTTGAATTAATTTTCGCATTTTATCCAAGATCAAAACAGGATAAAATAATAACTCCATAAATCACAAGTGAAATTAGACGGCAGTAATTTTTATTGGCTAAGACATAAAATATTTGAAATTGATAAAATTACATGCATTAATTTGCCCAATTACAGTTGTAAAGAATGAATTATGGAAAGTCAATAACACGTTCCATCATCTCTCCTTTTATATTCTATTACAATGAATTTGAACCAAGCTCCAGCGCCCGTAGCTTGAGAATTTATTTTAATCTAGTCAGTGAAGCAACGCCGTACTACCAATGCACATCATGATCGTGAATGGGTGCAAATTTTTCGCTCTCATGGGTATTCATTTCATCTCACTAGATTTAATGAATGTGCAAAAAATGTATAACTAAAGATTATGTGTGCATGGATGACCATGATGTAGATATGTTGATGAGTATCTATTTCAAATATGAACCTAAATATAATATATATATATATAATAATTGGAGATAAGTTACATGTAAAAGTCTATATTATTGTGTTACATTTAAAGATTTTATAATTATTTTTATAAATTTAAAATATATAATTTATTGTTTACGCAAACAAAACTGACAATCCTTGCACGTCTTAATTATTTTAGCGACTGTAGGCTTGGTTATGATATTATTACGATTGAAAATAGACTTTTTGAAAAAAGAATTATGAGGGTTTAATCTCTCACAAAAACGTCTACCAATTTAAGTTTGTTAAAAACGTTTTCGTTGAAACGGTATCTAAGTGATTCTGAACGCAAATTTATTTGACCCAGACAAATTGTTTGGTAATTTAAAACGGATTAGGTTATCCGAATGTCGACACTTAGAATCAGATATACCGCAATACCACTCGCGTAGGTATATTGAACAGCAATATTTGTTCATCTTTGATTTCATATATAAAAGCTGCATTATAAGTAAATTTTGTTTATATGGAAGTTTTGTTCGCATACACGTGTTACTGATGAAAAGAAAATGAATATGGTAAAAATAAAATGTATGTATCAATCATAAAATAATGCAGAAACTTGAAGAGATCTTCAATAAATATCAGAATACGAAAGATATATATATTCGTTTCGAATTGAATGCACGTTTTTGCATTAATCTCTGCAATACGAATGTAATACAATGCTTTGTTCAGGAAATGATTATTTCTTTTTAGTTTTCTAGAAACATATACCTTTGTACAATATTATGCCACCCAGCGATGATAAAATACAAAGTCTGAATGTGAAGATAGATTTATGTTTATAATACAGTTTTCCAGTCATGTATCTTTTTATGAATTTCCCAAAGGAGACGATTCTGAACTATATATTCATTAAACAAAAGCTCATCTCTTAACGCCTGGAACACACTGTTTATGTGCTGACAACCTCCGCTCATTAAGCTATTTACTTTGCATCTCATTTTAAGTTCAGAATAGCCAGTATAAAACCTCGCTTTAAATTTTAAAGAAAATGAACAATCCCAACTCATGCATAATTTAAACTATTTTTCTTCGAAGAGAGATTAAAAAAGGAATATGACGGTTTTTGTGCTATTACATTTTTTAGAAAACTTTGCGATTAATAATTCAATCGGTCAATCGATTTTTGTGTTATTACATTTTTAAGAAAAATTGATGATTAATAATTCAATCGGTTTGGAGGTGTAGACCTTAACATTTATTTATGCTCTAAGATTTGATTTGAAATCTGTATGTAGTTTTATCTAAAACTATTCATCTTTCTTCCAATTCTTTTTATGCTTGCTTTTTACAATTATAAATACATTCGAAGATTTTAAACTTTCGTTCGTAAATATATACGGAACTGCACTCTCCATCACTAAAAAGTGGTTAGTTTGGTGAGTAGAAAGTTACTAGATCTTCAGTAACTTTGCTCTGAAACTTAACTGGCTTCCCGAAGAGAATCAACGTAGGTTATATTTTTTTGCATGAAAACATCCAAAACTGTAACGTCAACTAATTTATTATTACATAGTAACTAAATTGGTTTTAAATTTTAAAAAAGTTTTTATAAATAATTTAGCGCATATAACCTTAATAGCATTTGATACCAACAAATGGTTACATAAAATAAGCAACAAAATATTTATTCTATAAAATTTTATCTTCAAAAAGTATATTCTAAGCTTTAACCTATATAATATAGTTAACATTTTCAATGTTGTATTTTGCAGTAAATGCGAATATATCTAGGTCCCATTTTACGCATATTATATAGTTTTACGTGATATTCTAGTATCATAGATATAACAATTATATCGTGTTATATTTATTCTTGGATACTTCTTCTTTGAATAAAATTAATTTTAGAATACCTAGCAATGTACATAAGTTGGTTAAGTTTGAAATAAAGTGTAAAATGGAAAATAATTTTAATCGAAATATAAACTAAGCTACATATATAGCAGACAGACGACCGCATAGCAATGTATATTGAAGGTGTTAACAGTTAGATCGTATGTGATGAGAACTTATATGGTGTAATGAAAAGTCAACATAGACGAGTTGTACAAAAAGAAAAAGAAAAAAAGGAAATGTGTTTTCAACTTACCGAGGCTCACTCGTGTTCGGCTCCACTTAGCTGGAGATTGTTGGTACAGTGTTTATTCACCCGCCATTAAAAAGGGTTCTGAAAATTAAGAAAAATACACCATTACAGTTGAATGTTCAACAGCTTTAGCTTTAAAAAAATATTATATCATATGAAGTTTATTGATATACTCTTGACGTCATAAACATTCATAGAAAAATATACATACATACATAACGGCATGCCTATTCCCATCATATGGGGTGGCAGAAAACCCTTTACATTCATTCCCATCTTGACATCTTTCACCATTAAATTCTATCCTTACAAACTTCTTTCGCTTCTTTGGCCTAATTCTATTTGAATATTCATCGAATACCGTATAGTGACCATAGAGTTGGAGTGATTGCAAAATGGTAAGGAACGCCCTGTATCCGTACCCTAAGCACTTTAGGTTAAGCAAACAGAGCCGATGTGTAACACGCGACACCTAACCTAAAGGAGATATTGTGTCCATCGATCGTACTGTTCCCATACGTCGTCATGACTAATTTCTCGCGGGCGGTAGTCACATATAAGGAAACACTCGCATTACGTGGCATGCAGCTGGGTCTGGCCATTTGTCGCTGTTCACGCGCCACATCGTTTACACACATATACATATGGCAGTGCTAGCTCACACATAACATTCGTAACAGTGAAACATATACAGACTGACACAATATACAAGATCATAAACTAACAGATTGCGTATGAACGATGATCATAAAAGAATAGAATGTCAGTTTTTAGAACTATGTCAAAAATATGTACATACATCTCCTTTCAAAAATTAATTTTGTGAAAACAACCAAAAAAGGTCAACACAGACTACAGAAATACTACCTACAGAGTTAGACATACAAAAATACGGAATCACATGACTTTAGATAGCATTGATTTATAATAATATCAATTTTTCATCATTTATACTATATAACAAATGCGGTTTTTGAAAGTTATTGTACCGTCACATATTTGTAAAAATTTCTCATGATGACAATTCGGATTAGACTATCCACCAACTATTTGTTACTTATTATCTTCTCTTCATTTATAATTTCATGAGAAGACAAAAAAATACAATTCTCTAAAATCTATCAAATTGGAAACATAATTATACAAACAGTTCCTTTTGTAGTCCAAATAAAATGAGAAAATCAAATGCTAAGGAAGAAGAACATCACTGGCGAGTTATCGTCAAAAAGGAACAAAGTGTGTGAAAAGGCAAATATGATGAAGAAGAGTAAACTCTGACATAGAGAACACTGCACAGCAAAATAAAAGATTATGTTTCGTGAAGAACTATACCAGCATGGACAACCAAAGCACTTCTGAAGATGGCAAAGTGAGATTCTAAGTTGATATATTGATTCCAGATACACATTGTCGCCATGCTTCCGTTCAATAATTCAAGTGTTATAAATAATTTTTTTTACCAAAAGAAACTTGTATTTTTAATCTATATTAGTGAAAAGATAACTGAGAACTTGTCAAAAACACACGTTTGAATACAAAATACCACTGAAAGGTACAACTGTATGAAATTCAATTCACACTTGATTGGTGTTAGGCCTTTATTTTGTATATTAATAATTAGGAAAATTGATACAATAAATAATTAAGTTTTACTGTATTTCGGTGAAATATATATAAAATAAATAAATTTAATAAAATAAAGTGACCTCGTAAGATATTTTGATTTGAGTCGATAGTGTGTAAAATGTATCTTCAAGCATGTTAATATTGCCATCAAAAGTCAAGCAACTGTTTTTAAATGAAATAATTAATACCAGTTTTTAATATAAACATATTTTTAATAACAGGAAGGGCGATACCACGTAGCTCTTACTGTGCGAACTGCCTGTGCTCTAACGCATGTTATTTGTATGTATTTATGCGAAAACGTGTGGCAGTGTGTGCCTGAGTATATTATCCTTGTATTTGCGTACATTTGTAATGCTGACCAACATTAGCTGCCACTAGTTTCGACAGATTCAACAGTGGTGAATATTAGTACATTTCACATATGTTTCCGTGAAAGTGTATGTGTGTACACCAAACTGATACGCAAATAAACACCATGGACCTACGATATTTGATATCTGCGAATTCACTTGCATGAATTTAAACGACATGATTTGTGAATCATTTGCTGGAACGTTTCACTCAGATCACAATTGTATGAGTTACGTCTGCATCAATCAAAATATATGAACAGAAATACATTGAACCTACTATCTACGTCAAACATAATATTTTATCCAATTATGTATGACGGCACAACGTGGTGTTATAGAGTTCAACTAATTTAACCAATTATACAGTGCCGTATCTAGTAATTAAAATTGAATTGTGTAAATTATTAATTCTTTTTTAAATATTTATTTAGTAGAACTATGGTATAAACAAAAAGTGATTATAGTTATACCACTCGACATGATCAAAAACCAACTTATTATTGGTAGTATTTATTGACAACTATAATGCTATGCAATGTTAGGATAAGGCTAAAAAAGTAAAAGCTTAGGAAAACCCAAGTGCACAGGTATGATCTAAATAAGTTTAGAGTAAAAAATATTCTAACAATTGGATACTTTGTTTGAAATATAATGATATTTAAAACAATTGGTCAATTCAATAAGTATTTTCTTCCTAGCATTTACTTTATTATAACTTACAAACAGTAAACAGAAATAGGAATCATTAAAGTATTTTTAATTACATGTTTCACTATTTGTCATCCAATTATCCGATCTCTATAAAGGATGAATAGTCAAACAAGGCCGAGACACAAAGCATGCTAAATACATTGTTCAAATTTGTAGAAACGGAAGTCGGTAGGGCAGTAACAAAACTTTTTTTTGCTGCTTTCCAGAAACATTGTCTTCCGGAAACAGCTTCATGGAATACGACTTGCGTTTCGCGTCATTATAATTAGTACTAACAAAATACTGTAAAATAACGTTGAATTTTACGATTTACTTTCTTATACGAAGTATTGTAGTGATATATATATATATATATATATATATATATATATATATATATATATATATATATATATATATATATAATAATAATAATAAATAATACATTTCAATATTTTTTTTACAATTTTTAAACATTTGTATTTTATTATCTTTCCTTTTTAAATATAACAATTACGTATAAGAAAGTTCAGTACAAGGCACTGTGGATGTTTAGTTGAGATTATTAATTATAAGTACAAATTTCTATTTAATTTATTTTCGTACCCACATTCAAAAGATGCGCTAGCATAAGCAATGATTTTAAAATATGTTGTCGTCTTGAATTATTATTATAAAGTTGAAAATTGATTTATATTTGTATAAAAATGGTATCAATTTCCCTTTGATTACTTTATATGGAGTGTTCTTTATGAACAAATAGCAATTTGACATTTAGCAGAATAGTATGGCATCAAACGTCCTGTCATACCATAAATTAGATTGAATTTGCAATATATCGTACAAATGGGTTACAGACAAAAAAAAAACTACCGGCAATATCAATGAATTCCCAATTGTCCATCATTTCATAAATAAAATGTGAACTTTTCAACATTTCACATTTTTGAGAGTCCAATAACAAAAATTTCCATGATACAATAGCAATTTTTTAATTGTAAATTCATAAATGTAACAATCGAAACGTATTTGTTACTTCAGAATAAAGTCACTATGTAAAAGTATATTGTATACATAGTTGTAAAAGTACTTAACCGATATTTATTATTAAAGAAACATTTGTTACATCTATGTATAATGTACAGTAAACGCATTTAAAACTACAGGCTTTTCTCGATGTATGGACGAGAAATTATCCTAAAAATTATCCCGTAAAACGAAATTTCACAGATAGAAAAACATTCTCCTTTGCACATAAATTTAATAATTAAATAGCAAAAAATACTGATAAAATGCAGAAAATGCTATTATTGAAAAAGTACGTATATCAAGGAATACCTGTAAATGAAATCTCTGTAACCACCGTTTGTAACAAGTTCATTAAAATGAATATGTTGAATGTATTGAATTGGGTTCATGATTCTGCTACAAAATAAATCCCCTGATATATCTAACATCAAAAATAATAATGGGATATCAGGTGAAAGGTGAACTATATACGGTTCATCTATTGAATTTTATCTTGCGTAATTTTCATGTCACCCTAATACTTCCAGTTAGTTTATTAATCATTTATTTGTAGTTAAAATTAACTTATGGGTAACCAGCTGCCCTTGACTATATTTGCTAGCATTTTGAGTATCACTGTAGTTTCTGGGTTTAAAATTCAGCTGCTTTCGATATTGTCTGCCAGTAGCAAAACCATGCCCACCCGCCGTGTGAACATCACTCTAGTTCGGGCACGGGTGTGAAGCCAGCAGCAGTGCTGTCGACCAACCGAAACACTCACACTGTCAAACATAGCCTAACTCGCGCGTGGAGATGTGGTAGAGCACGCGTCTACCAAACACATACACAGTCATACAATAAAAAGAGACAGATATACACGATAAATGTGACAGAGCAAAGGAAGGAAGAGAAAGAATATACGTCACTGGTGACTGATGTTTCGTAGCAACGGGTGACGCATTGTTCACACGATACAGACCAATTTACACCGGGCTCGCCTACCTACCTATACCTTTTCACATTATGCAAATTGTGTCGACGTATAGGTGCTACTGAGCAATAAATACACGTGATCTATATATGTGTACCTTTCCACCAAACATTACTCCAACGAACATCTATCGCGGCGATCCCATCGCGGTGGCGTATCGCACAGTGGCCAAACGGAGGGACAGCCATTGGTTTTCCAACAAATTTAACATGTGCTTCGGTTTACCGCAGTATGTTTAAAATTCTATTCTCCATGCCATTTAATATTGAAAAAGATAACTTACCCTGACAAATCATTTAGAATAGGAAATTAATATATATATAGAAATAAAATTCCAATATTTTTACTATCTCCTAAGACTGTGTTGACTACTCTCCTTATTACTAGTTCTAGATCTTTCGTTTCATCGCTGATCATTCAATATTTGTGCAAATTAATGTTATTATTCTGACCTTTTATTAAATCTGTTAAAATTCAGAGATGTTAACTGCTATAAATTATAAAGAAATATTAAAATCTTTATAAAATATGTATTTCATTCTTTTCCAAAGTACAATTGACGAAATTGTATACTTATTGTTTAGTAAAAGATATTATACATTCTACTGCTTCCTCCAAAACTCTATTGCTCAAAAAACAAACTATATCAATGTGCATATGCAAATGTGGGCTACATGTTTTCAACATATTTCTATTATATCTTGTGAAACTACAAACTTTGCAAACATTGGATAACATTCGTTTTCCAATTATTTTTCAACCAATATCAAAACTGATATCCAACTAAATTAAACTTTTCCTATTCGCCTAGCTACAAATATTTTCTTTACGAACACTATTCTAAATGAAAATATAACAGCTAAAATTGTTAAAAACATGTGAAAATGAATTTCCATCATACATCTGTGTATAAAACATAAGGATATTACATTTTGTTTAAAATGTTTACATTTTTGAAAATCGAGACACAATGTACATACACATGGGTTAGGCATTTTTCAAGCTCCTGATAAGTGAAATCGAGTAACGTTTAATATTCATCACTTGAATGAAATGTGTGATTAATAATTAAGAATTTCGCTTGTTAACGTATTTACCCTGCATAGAATATTTATAGCTTAAGACGAAATTAGATATTCCACAATTAAAGTAATGGAATATTGGGAATCTATAGAAAATCAATACTGAAATATTAAAACTTATTTGGTATCACGAATACTGAGATAAAAAAAATTATAGTGCGATGTAAATGGTGTAGGTTTAAAAAGAGAACTTTATTCATATAAATAAACAAAAACTTGGAAAATAAAACCAACAAAAATCTGTAAGGAACAGAAAATTTGCGTCTAAACCTACCGTGCACGATTCAAAAATAATTAATACTTTAGCATAAAAGTTTAGAGTTTACGAGGTTGCAAGTGAAACGTAAAATGAAATAGCATAATTACAACGAACGTTACGAAAGCTAACGTATTTCACACAATTTAACTTTCGGCCTAAAATGAGTTTATAAGTTTGGTCATTGAAATTTTAATAGTTCGTGCTCTGAAGTATCTGCAATACTATTTTGCAGATTGTAATTAGTAGCTAATTATATATATATATATATAAAGGCGGCTCGGAATAGCTTGAAAAAAGACAAAAATATAAATAGCTTGTGTATTATTCAATAGTGGTGGAAATAGTCTTCTGTACATATGAAGACCGCGGTTCAAGCTATTCCGAGCCGTCTGTATTTTTGTTTCCGATTAATAAATGCGCTCCTAAAAGTCATTCTCACAACTAATTTGGGTTAACAATACTGTACTTATAAGTTATAAAAATTATACATTCTATTAAGTAAATGAATTTCAATTTGATTTACCATAAATGCATATGTTGACTAATTTAAAAATGGAGATATTTAATAAATAACAAAGTCAAAAGTATAATTTAATTATATCCCGTAAACAAGTACATCACTGGAAAAAACATGCGTATATAAAATAGTGAAAATAATGGATATATTTTGAGAAAAAGAATACTACATTAGCATTAATACCAATTACAGTAAAATGGTACAACCATGTTTCTTAATTTTTTTCTTCAGTTAGTCAGTAAACAGCAAAACACCATGTTCCATAAATTCTGACTTTAAATTGTAATTCATAAGCTTCCTCTTCACTGGAAAGCATAAGTAATGCGGGGGTGGATGTTGATGAGAGGAGAGATTTGTGTACATCCACACTTTTCCCAAATTAGCAAGTGCGTACACTGCGTTTGCCGCCGAACCCAAACAAACTTTGTTTACTGATATATTTTCGACCCAAACTGAGCAATAAATTACATTTGCTCTTTCGGCTGAAATTGATCGCGGGAATTTTCAAAGGTGGTAGATTAAATAAATGAAATGGGAAACACGTTCCCGTTAAGCCGATTTAATTTGAATAAACAAAAACAATTAAAATCCATACTGGGCAAGTCATTATTGGCCTGGATATAAACAGAGCTCTACATTAATACAAATGTTGATCTGTAAATTGAGATACGCAAAAACTGGCATTGGATAAATATCCCAAACTTTTAATTTTCTCTTGAATATACAATATATTCTATTTGCTTAAATATAACTTTGGTGGAACATACATTTAATTAGAGAAAAGTGCATTGAATGCATGTGAAGCATCTGTTGGCATTGCGGTAATTAATATGGTTGAAATCAAATCAACTCATTTATTACTGTAATACTTACATAAAGTAAATATTCAATCATACTATTATAGTGAATAATAAATTACTATGCAGTTCAACCCAAATTATTTGCGAATCTAGAACTATTGATTGTTTTAATATAAATAGAGTCTGTGGTAATTCTAATTGTGAAATTCGTTCTGTATTCTGTTCCACCTCAAACAAGCCCGTCGAGATTGTATGTCATTATCTATTTATCGCTTCACTGTCATTTAAACAAAAACCTTTTGAACCCAGTTTGCTATTTGATAAATAATTAATTTTGCGTCTTGTCTGCTTTATCGTCAGTTCTATTTTTATTAAAACTGTTTGAGGCTTTACATAACACAGTCAATGTGTACTTCACATTATCATTTTTAAAAGACTAAATTCAAATTAAGGAAGACGTTATTTTATTTTAACCTTTTTCAATATTTTATTTATAATTTTCATTATAGAGTAACGGTATTCCAAATAAGCTTGCTATATGAATTATTGTCCCATCTGTTATTTATGACCAATAATAATGACTTTTGTTTTAATTATAAAGTTTTGGAAAATGGATTAACATTTTCTAAATTTTTCTACCTTAATTACGTGCTTAAACTATTCTGATTGTCATGGAATAAGAATAATTTTGATTGCAGTACTAGTAAGTTTAGAAATTTAATTTGAAAATTTGTTGTTAATAAATAAATGTAAATCGTAATTTGCTTAAGCATTTTTTGTTTAGTTCGGTTATTTTGTAGAAAAAATCTATTTTCTAGTATGATATATTGTTTAAAATAGTAACATTGGAAATTTAATAAAATGTCGATCCAATGCAATGCACGAAGTGGGAAGTTATGTAAGCGTTCAACATTATATGAAAGATGACATTTTGTTGATAGAGAATGTATAATTAGGACTGGCGTGATCAAATTATATTCAGATAATTGAATCCGAATTGCCCTAGTTAGCAATAGCTGTTATAGCCGGCATAGGACAAACGCTATTCCTGCTAATTATTCGATGTACACGTAATCGTTGTTCAATCTCATCTACTTATGCGGTGAAACTGATTACGCGGTTCAATGATCAGTAGCTGGTTAAAATTTATTTAGTTTGATGAACATCTATTGCTAAATTCGTATTATATCCAAGTTTTATTACTAAATGCTTCTATTCTACTCTGTCAGAAGATCTATAATCAATTTACGATATTGTTACAACAATCAAAATTAAAATATATAAAATAAATGTTCACATGCATTTGAGCTTTATATTCAAAAATATCTTATTTATCAATAATCAATTCTTGTCCGTCTGTCCATGATGATTTATCATTTGGTGTATGACAAAATATTTTAGTTAATCTCAAAGTTGTTTTCTCAGTAAAGCTGCAGAAATATGTAATATTACATATTTCTTACATTTCTTTCAAAATCATATACGTAAATCAATCTATGTATTTATTCCTAATCGTTTTTTAAGTTACCTATAAGATACATTTTGGTTAATTATAAATGATCAAATAATTACCATTATGCAAAATAATGTAAGTACCTACTAAAATAAGTTTTTTTTGCATAACAACTTATTTAGTGTCACCTTGAAATGCACATTAATTTATTATCTTACTCTACATATATATTTAAAGTACTTTTTGTTTCATCATTCTAATTATTCAGTCTGGACCATCAGCGCCTGTCTAACAATTATAGTACTAGAGGGTTAACACCCTAGCGTTATTGTACAAACAATATAAGGGTCACAGTAAGTTCACCCTATTGTTCTACACAAGGGTCACAAAAGAATTAATCAAACTTACGTAGGTCTCTACCGGTAATTAGTCTAGTACACACAAAAACCGAGATATAACCCCAAAAAATTAGTGTATATATGCATGTCTGCATAGAATAATCCGAAAACATGTTTAAACGGTATAACAGATGCGTCTTCTTTTTCATTAGCATACTTTTGTGAAATACGATTCAAAGTTTCGTTTTTAATGTAGAACGGAAAAAAGATTTATACGCGTGAGGAAAACCATGTGCTAAGCATGAGACAAAAAAAAGGATGAGAATAAGAAAAAGGAGAGAAAAAAATTGCACTGTAAACGAAGCCCTGCTCAATTCAAACAATGAATACGACATTAATATTCCAGAATAAGCTTTGCCGATAAAATATGTTATTTATTAAGTAAAACAAATGGATGTCAAGCTTCTTGTGAATCATGCCTCACTTACTATTAGATTACCCAAGGGTGTGTTGTTTTAATATAATTATAACTTACTAAAATAACAATGAATATCAATTTTGAAATATATATATATATATATATATATATATATATATATATATAAATATATAAATTCAATAAGCTGAATAACTCTTCTTTTTATGACAATTGAAGTACAATTAAATATAATAATTAAGTATAATGATCTTCCATATATATCGGTAATTCTGAGTTATAAAAATACTGACATATGAACAACAAATAAAATATAAACAGTGTCATCTGGTTTTAAAAATTTATATCTATGCACAACGAAAGCTTAGAATTTTTTTTTTATCTTGGATTGAAAAATAGCTTTAACAATAAGTTCGTCTTTAATCGCTCTGAATCCAAAAATGTATCTAACTCTTATACTTGGATACTAGTCGTCGCTCGCTCGGTCGCTCGTAAGACCAAATTAGTCGCTCTTTCTCCTCTGAAGATACTGAACGGGTTGCACCCAAATTTGATTTACCTAATCTATTAGTACACAATTCGTGCAGCTCGCATTATAAATCCACTAGACCTTTTATTTACAGAGTTATTGGGCTTCAAAAAAAGTAACGGCTTAGATACTAATTTTTACATTTTTTTTTAATTCAAAAATATATATATATTTTTGGTCTAAACATTTTTTCTAAAATTAAAAACTGCCATTAAAACATATTTAATATTTTTCTAAGCATTGATTTGATAACGACATCTATTTTTGCAAAGCAGAAATAATGTAAATAAAATAAATGGATAAACTCTTTTTCAATCGAGAGTTGTGAAAAATGCCATGGGTATAGTACATATATATATATATATATATATATATATATATATATATATATATATATATATATATATATATATATATACAGACATTTGCCATATCAAACTTTAGACATTGGCCAAGCAAATGCTTGTTTTAAAAAGTAATTGAATTTACTAAACATATAAATGCCGTAGGTAGGGTTCGTGCACATAAAAATTATATTAGTATTATTTCGCTTGCTGGCGGGTGTGTTTTATATTCAGGAACATAAAATGATTACGCATATGGCCTGGTGTATATTACTCATGCGAGTATTCAAGAGTGAAATTCATTCTACAGAAAGTTTAATGCATAAATTATTACCTTTTCGATTTTAGCATGCAAAAGAAATACTGTCATTTTGTGTTTAGGTATTTTAACGTCAATGTTAGTATACCCTCAAACTCATTTTCAGGTTACCAAAATTAAAATTACCATTTATATAATAAGATTCATCTTTTATAAATTTTAGTGATTACATTGCAATATTGAAAATGAGCTTAGAAGATGTTCGAACAAAGTTTTTGGGGATCATGTATCATTGTCATTGAAATTGATTGAATTTTTCAGTAATATTTTTTATTGATAATAATCAGAATATTCGGTACTTAACGACCTTTTGAATCCCCCAACAACGAAGATAAATATGCAAATATAAAATCATATATTCATAATTTTCTTTATTAATCGGTTAAATAAGTGAATATTTGAGTATAGTAAGTTAAGCCATTCTATATAAATATATAGTATTCATTATTCGTCGTTTGATATTGATAGAAATGGATTGTTACCGGCCAGTTTTTCTTATCTAATTTTTGTATAACTACTTTGCATTACATTGATATTCATGGCAAAGTGTTAAAATACTATCTTGCAAGTACAATGTACTCCATAATTTTCTCTGTGTAATCTGCAACTAACTGTAAAGAAATGGCCAAAAATGTATCGTTGTCCCGCAATTGTTATGCCCTCCACGTCTACTTGGCCATTTATATAATTTTCTACTGGTTATATTCAGAACTCCAAGGCCTTGTTTCGCTTTATTTTTCCTTTTTTTTCAGATTTATAACAAACATCTAATAACTTACTCCCCACGTAGCCGAGATGCGCGAAATCGTATATCACGCGAGGAACATACTCGCGTACGTGGTGTCCTGTACCCTATTTTCCACACTGCTCGGTTCGACGTGCTCTGCTCGGCGCTCTGTCCTGTTCTGGTTCCGTTTCAGCTAGCGTCCTTCTTCATGATGTGCAGCATAAGCATATCCGCCAACAACAGACGTGATTACTTTCTTGTTTTATTTACTTCTAGAATTTCTTTTGAGCATGTATTGACAAAGATGCTTGATCTAATTTATTACTTTCTGGTTTATTATTTATTGTAAATAAACTACTATCGAACACAATTTCTAGCTTGTCATAAGTTATTATGAGTAAATATTTGTCAGCAGGTTAGATTCTCAGAATATACATCCATGTCACATCTCTGATATTAGCAAAATGCACTTACTATAAGATGAATTCTTTGTCGTTTTTCCTCGAAGTATTAATTTTAACCTAATTACTAATGTTATTTTAGCGACCAATAACTATACTTTTATTATAACTCGCAATATCGCATTATTGTTTATCAATATCAAATATCATAAGTTCTACCATGCATGTTTCGTCCAGACTTATGACGAATGGAAGGTGCGGAGTGGAAGATAGTAGGTTAACTTTCTCTTTCCAGGCCAAGAGTAGCCAATTATTAAATTATATATAAAATCCACAATGCACATAATAAATGGTAAAAACCCCATGCTTTATAGGTTTAATTCATGAAAGGTCTACACTTGTAACTGAGGCACTGACTTTTTCAGTACCCTGTTAATATCTACAAGAGTTTGGTTATATCTTAAATAACCATAATTTGTCATTGGCGAGTTGTGAACATTAGCTTAAACTTTACAATAAAAAACACAGCTACATAAGTTCAAAAAACCTTATGAACGAAGTTGACAGTTGACAAGATTGTACAAACTACGTACGTACTTGCGTACATAATATTTACATTTAAAGTAAATGTTCAGGTGAGATTGGTAAATCCTGCATTGTGCTCAAAATGTTAATAGTTCGGCAAAACAATATTGAATAAAGACTCAGGAGTCAATTCTATATTTATTGCATGGTACTGAATCATGCAAGTCGTAATACATTTTTGTGTGACATCTAGAGGTAAATTTAAAAAAATATGCCTTGTATGACGTCGCACTTAACACCATGCGGATTAGATTTTAGCTCCTCGATTTCAATGGTGCTATTCATATAGCACGTTCCTATTTTGACAACTGTCAGGGAATTGGTGCTATATGCCCCATTATACATCATCAAATATATCACCATCACTAGTTGCTATCGTAGCTAAAATATAGAATATACCCCTAGATGAGGTTAATACGCCACGCACGGTCCCCGGTGGGCCATATCATTGTAATTTAACAATATATAGAAGTGTGTAACATCACTCTACCAAGAGAACTACAATACACAAGCGCGTAAAACGTCATTTGATATTTTCGTCATTTCTGATCACCTTCCATAATTGATAAATATAAATACCATTTAGCTGATATAACTAAGCAATAAGTCGCAATTAATGATAAATGGATATTGAAGTAAAGGATATGAAAATCTGGCAACATGTTTTTACGGTAGAATTTTAATGAAGAGGAGCTTGTTAAGCTAAACTGATAGCAGAAATATTAGATTTTATAACAACTTCATACAACTTTGTATATTATCACGTAAATTTAATTAACAAGCTACTAACTATAGGTAGTCCTTCATAACTTTGTTATTTAATTTGAGAAATGTCTAATAAAACTACATAAAGCTTCAAATAAATTAATGTACTGCTGTTGGAAATAATAGAGCACCAAAAATTAATAAAACATTTTAAAGTTATTTACATCAACCAAGTAACCTAACATTCTATTCTCGACCGATGCTATTGCATATACGTTATAATTATTCAGAAATAACATAAATAAGTATTAGCATCGTTAATGCTCAAAGCTCGCTTTCGGCAGGTTTGGCTACCAATTTTCAGCATTAACGGTGCCAATTTTGACTTGGCGAATTTCTGTACAAATAAACAATATATGTACTATAACCATCAATAACACAATTTTGTTGATTGCAAACGAGTTTATCTATTTCATTTACAGTAGATTTCATTTTTGCAAATAAACGCCAACACCAAAACAAACAAATTTTGAATTTCAAGTATTTCTTTTTGGTATCTTCAAAAGCATTTTAAAATTAATATGTAAGGTCAGTGCTTTTTTTGAGAAGCCCATAACTCTGGAAATAAAAAACATAGTGGATTCAAAATGCGAATAGCATAAGTTGTGTACTCATAGATTATGTATACCAAATTTAGTGATAATCTATGCAGTATCTTCAAAGGAGAAGAAGTGACAAATTTTGTTTTACGAGCGACCGAGCAATCGATGACTAGCATCCAAGTATATAGTTATACGAATTTTTGGACAACAAAATACATTTGGCGGCTTAGTGGTCCGTTATATACATCAATATTGATTCTTTTACCAGCTCAGCTATGGGACGTTAATTTTTAAATATAAATACTCGTACATTCTCATTATTCGGCAATTAATTTAGATATAATATTTACTTTAAATGCTTTTTATGTTAAAATTACTATTTTAATTGCTGTTACATTATGTTTACATAAATACGCAACCACTTAACAAAAAATACATTTTTGCACAGTTGGTTAAATTAAAAACAATATTTTAATCATGATCATTTTATAAAAACAATATTTTTTGTTTATTTTTCCAGTTACATATTTCATTCTTCTGCATATATTATTGAGCATTTGCATATCAAATGTAAAACGTAAAAATATGATTTATTTATTTAAAATTGTATTTTGTTATTCAAAATTGTAGATTATAGTGATAAAAAATCATTTTAATTATAATTTCAAAGCTTACTAAAGCTTTATAATTAAATTAATATAGGTTTTAAACTTAAAAATGACACGATTATTTTAATCATTATTAAAGAAATTTTATTTTTACAGCCTAAAGGCAGTTTTAATAAATGTGTCATCTTTAAAAGTAGAATAGTTGGCGGATTAAAGACATCTGATGTTTCAAACGTTATAAATAACTATGTTGTCATCAATAGTTAATAAAATATCATTATTTTGGAAAAAAAAATTAGAAACGTGTTGTATCCATATAGGTTGTTTTGATATTAATTTCCTTTTTAACCTATTATTTTTATGAAATTCCGTTTCTATATTGCTTGCTGCATATAAAATATATGAGGATTTATTTCAGATTCTTGCAAAAAATGACCTAGAAAAATGCTATTTGTCACAAGATTATTCATTCATACAAAACACAAAATCCGGATATTCATAGAAAAGTTCCATTCCATCATGTATGCGTTCATGTCTCATATATGCGCACAGATACATTGAAGCACAAAAAAAAAACGAAGGAACATTTTCTTTTGAACAGGCTTTAAAATTGGGTACCAAGTACGGGAAAACGAGATGAAAACTGCTTCAAGCGAAAAAACTTTAGACTTTTCTTTAATATGAAGCGGTATGAGAAAGCAAGTATGAACAACGCCCAGAATTCTTGCGTGACATACCAATTCTGTCTCTTTGGTATCTTGACATTGGCGCTAGGCAATTTGTCATAACCATAACTTAATGACTTCTATACGAGACAGGTATCTATAGATAATAATATGATAATATGTAATGGATACACTGTTATTATATAATACAATCAAAAGACTTAATTTTAGAAAATATACATTATTTTAAATTACCATAACAAATGTATTTATTAGAATTTGAATAAAAAATATACAGATTTACATTCTTTGCATTATATACATATATTACTAACATACAAATATTAAGTTAATTGCACAGAGGTGCGTTTAAGATTTATCGTTGTTGACTTTTTCTTTCAACGATAACAATTCGTGAGTCCGATAAATAATTCTTCTAATCTTAAGTGGATGTGACGTCAAATGGAGAAGGGCAAAAAGATATTTTATTACGGGCATTACTCATCACCTTCATAGGTCCAGCGCTCCAGTATATAAGTATTTTGAAGATGTTAGAATAAAATAGGATATAAAAATGAAATAATCAAAATGTATCCCAGATTTGATGAATATAAATGAAGTGTATCCTCATGCTTATAGATGAGTTCAATGGCAAAAAATAGTAAGAATGTAATTGCTTGAAAAGGTTTACTATCATATTTATAGGATAAAGACTAATTTTCTAAGTATGTTCCGCATCATTTTATCCTTTTCGTAATAGAACAAGTATGTTGTCTAGTCTTTTGGTATTCATGCATTACATATAAGTTAACTCAACTGCATGTAAACAGATTCATGAAAAACATAATGACAGGGAGATGAACAATTTGTGACGGGTAATTTGCACTTCCAATTTGAAGACTTTTATTAATTTAAATTTGTACTGTGTTTATGCAAGAGCCGCGCAGTGACTCATCAAGCACATTTTTGCTGAGATTGTTAACTTGTCAAGCAATTTAATCAATTACTTTTCTGCTGATCTTTTTTTCTCATCTTAAAGAGGGTGCTAAAACGCTGATACGTTCAAGGCATGCTATATTTTTTTAAGTTATTACTTTCGAGTTCTTTGTTAGCTTTTTAAGGTTAAAATATTATATATTCATACATAATATGTTACACAGCACTAAATCCATGTTTTTATTACCAAATCCACTGTTTACCCAATTTTATTTTTTATATACACTATTTTGCTCATTGCTGTATAATTTTGTTTTGCTCAATGTAAACATAATTTAGTGCAAAAGAAGATACACCTAACTCTCAAATGTTATAATGTTAAATATTTTGGGGGAACTGACCGGCATAAGTGATTTTAAACCATATTTGATTTAATTTTATAATTATGGTTATGCTATTGGTTAGTGTAACATAGTTTGCATTGAAATATATGCAAAACGTGATAATTACAAAATAGAAAAAATGTCTGAGGATAGCTTTGAATGAATCATTAATAGTGATAAATTTGGTGATTTGATAACGTCAGTATGATAAAGAATACTCAATTTCAAAAATACGTTTATATCTCTATTTAGTATGATGCAACCATGGGCTGATGCATTATGCAAAGAGGCTACCACTAATAGTAGGACCAAATTGAGTAAAATGTATGTATATGAACAAAATGCAAAAAATCTATTAATAAAGATTTAAAATGTCAACATATTTTTGATTAATCGAATGTAGGTTAAACACAATTGAACTTCGAATTCCTTAGAAAAAGTAACTCGAAGTCATCATTAATTTGACGTCGGTCGTCGGATATAAATGCCATGTCTTGATAGGTGTTACTTTTTGTCTTGTGCGCGCTTGCAGCAACTGTTTTCTTCGAGCGTTTATTTTTCTTGTCTCCCAGGCGACCGATTTGTGCACCCTTGACACTTGAAGATGATGGGAATATATTCTTTTCATCAATAACGTAAATCATTTCCAGCTCAAAGAATGCTACGAATTGTTCAAAATGAGCTCACTGTGCGCATACAAACATTCGTCCTATCAGTTTTCTTTTTTATATTTTCTTATTCTTTCCTATGTAACGGTATGAAATACGGCCTGACTGAACTGTAAAGCTAAATCTAGACCCTCTTTTTTCATCAAATCAACCACGCGTATTAGAGTAAAATTGGAGAAATATGAATGTTTGAGAAAAGTATTTATGTGCGATCAAATTTAATTATAAAGTTCCATGGTATTATGGTGAGAGATATAATCATTATGACCAGAAATTAACACTCAAACATCAAATTGCCTTAGTAATAAAGTGAAACTTTATCACATATAATATTTATTTGTAATCAGTCGACAAACAAATGCTACGTAAATATAATGTACTGATCCTTACCAATATATACAAAATTATATATAAAATAGAGAAAAAAGCAGTGTTCTGCATTGGACTTTCTTATACGGAGTAGATCTGTCAGTTTAGATAAGAAGGATAAAAAAATTCAAATTTTTATCTTCAAACATTTTGGTTGTAGAGCAATCATTTCAATTGTTAGTTGGATTACAATATAAAAACTCGTTTTAGAGAGGGGATAAATAATTTTTCGAATATTTGAAGAACTATCATTACTAATGAAATCCTCTTCCAAAAGTGTTCTCTGTTAGTTATATGGCAGATAACAAATATTCGTTAGCAATGTCGCCAAAACAAAGAATTTACGATAAACAACAAATTTATTTAAATATCAACTTAAAAAGAAATATTTCTGAAAAACTTACTCAACATCATATTTTGTCTTGTACTTAACTATAATGTAGTTTGAAGACGTCACTTGTTCATATTAAAATTCTGTGATATAAGATAGTCTATTGTAAGTCCCTCCGGAGTTTTTCATTGTAAATTAAATGTTTTTTAAATATTTGAAATATTGCCGCAATATAAGTGGTATTAAGTTGTAGTATAGTGGAAGTATTAGCGTAAATATACTATAAATGTCACAGAATGATATTTAACATGGAGATGCCATCTGCATACAACTACATACTCTGAACAAACATCAAGATTTCATTGTATGTATTAGCCATAAACGTCGCATTTGCACGTTTCCGTCGTTCAATATTATCAGCGAAAAAGGAAGGAAAACGCAAAAGAAAAAACGAGAAGGATGAAAGCCGTAAAAAAGAACACCGCAAAGGATTCCCGTTCGATGCCACGTTGCATCAGAATTGCCTGTAGTAATGACACCCGGGCGATGTTTGTGGATCCCAGCTGGCGGTGCCTGAAACCGATGCGGCACCGCGTCGCTCGAACGCACAATATGTGGACCGAGTGCCGGGAACTAGCTTCTTTTCGGAACCATCTCGCGTTATGATAAAACAATAAACGAGAGTGGGGCAGAGAGAAACTTTTATAAACATAAGCAATATAATATGAAGTATACAGGGCCATATGAAACAAGGAAGTTTCTTTTTTAAGATTCAGCCATTGTATGATTTTGATAAAATACAACCCGGGTAGATTTATGATTGTTTCATCTTGGTCGTTATGTAAATTATATATATATATATATATATATATATATATTCCCCTTTAGAAGCTCTTTATATAAAAATTATTTATTTAGTTACGATAACGTGTCATAAATTATAGAAGAAAAATTAGTTACTATTTTATTGCCAGTAATTTTTACATGCTAGCCAAAATGCATGTCGAAAAATATTTGATTTATATTTGCATTGTTGTAAAATACATTGTTGTTGAAATGACTTTTCCTTCTGAAGGTAAAAAACTGATTTCTATCAAATATTGCTCACATATTGTGTAGGTGCCTGATTGAATCCGTTCACATTTTAAATCCAATAAGTAACGTACCCTAGAAGATATTGGACTCCCCCCCCCCCTCCTCCCATCCGAAAAAAGAAGATTGAGATAATTATTTATCTAATAATAAATAACGTAAGATAATATTTTTGGTTGATATTTTAATAACTAATAACTTTTGCAAATGACTTACTTTCCAAAGTCTCTTTTAAGAACCAGTTGTTAGCTTTTGATATTATGAATTCACCTTATCCATTTGTGATGTGATCAAGTGACACTGGCTCTTTATTGACCCTTTGCAAATACATACTGAATTGTTGCCATAAACAATAATAAAAGGCTCAAGATATATATTTAAAAATTTGTTCGATTCTAGAGTTGGATGCGTTTGCATATACTTCAAAATCTATAAGAAAGTCAAATATGGATGGAAATAAGGAAACCTGAAGAAAGCCGACTCTTGGTCGCTGGTAGACCACTTTTGTTTCTTTCTTTCTTATAACGATGGGGAGATCGGGAGAAAATAACAAGCGGGACAAAATAAAGAGATAGTAAATAATTTAATTTTAGAATTACCACTTTAGCATTAGAAGTGTTTTAACATCAAACACTTTTATTTGGTTATTACATTTGTATGCTTTGGTATAAATATTGGTAGATTCGAAAAACCGTCGTTTATTTAATATTACAATTGGATACATTTTCAGTTGTTTGAAATTTCGGATACATTAAGTTAAAAAATACGCGTTATGTTATATGTTTATTTACATACTAACTTTAATACAGTTTTTAGGTTAAAATTGGATATTTCTACTAAAATAGTGATAAAATTGCTAAATTACTTTTACTTAATTCCGTGTTGTCCCGATCTCCTCTATGTCTTAAGATAAGATTTCATGCTTTTGTTTCCGTGAACTCCGTGAAGTTTTCAAAACTTATACATTGCCTGCCTCTCATTCCAATTTCGTTCTCTTCTTACTATATCTATCTTTTGCCTAGTGGCTTTGTAGAAATGGGTTATCGATTTAAAACGAAACTGATACATCTTGAACTCAACAACAGAAGTAGATACATGTAGCATACATTTGGAATGTTTTTATTTTCTATTATAGATATAGTTGATCACAGAATTTTCTTTGTCAAACGTAGATGTTTTTATTTTATGAAATGCATATGAGAGTGATACGTACCTACATATTTGCTCGCAGCGCATGTAAAATAAATTGTATATAATCTTACGTTATTCGTTTTCAAGCATCATTCTTGCATCATATTCAAATTAGCATATTTTTATCCATGCACTGCTATACTTATTCACAAATAAAATATCTGAGAGTTTGTATAACTCCACGTCAATGCTTGCAGGTTACAGTACATATTTTCATCATATAATCTCTGGTATGATCGGGTTTGTTGATGAAACTTATTTATTTATTTTTGTTGACTATATCAATAATTATTACAATAACTTTGTAATCTATAAGTTTGGAAAAGGAAATGTGGCCGTTAGTTTTCTGTTGTGACTAACAATAGCTTTTATTGAATGCTCCCGCTGGGTAAAATAATATGAAGTGAAGGAAAGTTATTAAAGAGTGAGTAAAACCGATTTTATCATTCCACAATATATCAAACAAAAAAAGTCATAAATGATTTTATCGACTGATGCTTGCTTGTAAGTTTACTCATGATACATACATTAAATTCATAACCTCTATATCTAACAAAATATACTGTCTACGTATAAGAAAATTTAGGGCAATACATGGCCCATGTTTTAAGTTATAATAACAATACTAATCGAATTTATTATTATGTCTTGGATCAAGGAACATGTGAGGGAGCTAATGAATGTACAGGTTATATATCTGTAAATTTAAATGTCGAAATTATCTGCAATTTGGCAGAATCTCAAAAAAAGTTGTTAACAAAATTGTATTCGTGTAAACACAAAACTAGTTTATTTTTTATAGCAAAATTGACTACAAAATTGAATATAAAATTATATCCGTGTAAACCGAGCTTAAGCTAAGGTAAGGAACGAATAAAAGCTTTGCTGTAAAAGTATTCAGCTGATAAGATCATTATTTATGTTCGGAAGCAGAAAAGCATTTCAACATTTATCTTTCATAAAAAAAGTCGAAAGTGGAGCCTATCATATATTTCAATATTTCTTTGCTTTTTTTGCAAGTAGAGATGCGAGTGGAATTCCAAGGACGCAGGTCCGGATGAAGCGACACCTTCACTACACGACCCGGAATTCCGGACCAGTGACAAGCCTGGTGTGTCGGAAAGTCTCGAACAATGAGTTCCCTTCAGGGGTTAGAGGAGACTGCTGTCACAGAATGCCAACACCGCGAAGAAGAAAAGTGCCCAAAACTTTGTTTCTCCATAAGACTTACTGAGACCATTTTTATCAAATCATAGCGATAAATTTCAATACCTGTGCAACTGTTCCCAGAAGTTACAAAGTGTAGACGTGAACTTGTGGATACGCTAGTCACACGTTCTGTCAAACATTCTAAATGGTCATTGGGCCGGGATGCGATTCATGTGTTCACGTACCTTTTTTTTTATCAAATGTCTATACTGCTTTTATATAAATACATAATTCTTATATTTCATTTGACTCATAAGAATATTAAAATAGAGATGATTGGTTCAATTATAATATACTGATTATCCAGTTATTACATTTAAAACTTTTATAAATGATCTTTATTTCTTATTTTTTTATATCTATTTCTCTTTGTGCAAGATTGTTAATGATAGACAATTGCTTAACGATTTATATTAAAGAAGACATTTTTATCTTAGAAATTATTGCTTTATTTTGTTGAAAGTGGTAAGTATGTTTTTCTATTTCAGTTTTCACAATCTGTTTTTTTTTTTCATTCTCTGTCTACTGAAACACGCACATTTTCTTACAATAAAAGGTTCTTGCCTCCATCGGATTTTTGTACTTATTTACTTTGTGTAACAACAAAATAAAGTAAATACAAATGTCAGCCACAAAATCAAACCTATTCATCTTGTCAATGCCAACGTCAATTTATATCTATTTATTAACACTGAAGTTATGTTATGCTCGAATTTCACATTTTCAAAAAATATTTTCAAATAAATAAATGGTAACAATTTTTAAATTCAAAATGATAGAATTAAATGTGTTAGTTTTATGAAATCGCTCGAGGCTACCTTCAAATATATTCATACATTAATAAGAACGAAAAAATGTAATTTTAATTTCTAAAAATAGCTTTTTAATTATTATTTAGCTTACTTCTAATAAATATTGACGGAATTTTTAAGTGGCATATTTTGTTGAGCAAACTTAATATTGAATGTGTAAAATATTAAAATGTTTTTTTTTAACTTTCCGTGTTGATGTTAAAATATAATCAACGAAATTCCGCAGAAGCTAATTAAACGTAATCTTCATATTAATTGAGCCTTTTGTGTGTTTGACATCAATTTTATATAGATACACAAATAGAAGTATTTTTCTAATAAAGAAGATTATCTTCTTCGGTTTAATTTTCGTAATAAGCTATCAGTTCACTATATGAAAGATTAGATGTGTCATCAGTAATTTATTGATTAAGTTTTCATTATTGTTTCACTAATATTAGATAGGTAACGTCATATTGTACGTCTATTCTTTCAAAAAGATTAAAAATAGAATCAAAATGATATTTCTTATAGTTAAGTAAAGGATATTTTCTCACAGTTATTTTTGCATACTGTATAAGGTTTACCAACAATGACAATTGATATTTTTTTGTTATTTTACTGACAAATGTAATATATTTGTGCGAGTTAAGAATTTTTCTGAACAAAAAGCAAATAGTATGCGATTTACTAAATAGAACCATTGGCGTAATCCAAGATATATCGAAAGATCAACAACAAAACGTTTCGCTTTACGAACTATGTATCACTAGGAATGAGATGGTCTGCTGTAGAGTAGGATATAAACTCCCTTCAAGTATATCCTTGCGCGTATACGAGTTGCACAAAATGGGGGCTTGTGTAACATAAAAAATATTCGGTTATTTACCCCAAATTGCAGGACGTTACCGTACAACGGTGTTCTGCAAAGCGAAACCGACATTTAGATACATTTTATAAGCGACGTCGCTTAATAATTGTTGCCTCCATTGTAAATGTAATCCATCTAGAAACGTATACAGCCGGGCTACTTCTGTATAGTGGTGGGATATGTACAATTTAGTACCGCACTGCCGTAGAGAAATGTTTTACAAAGCGTTCACCCACACCTTAGGACTACTGATGTCTGTTGGAAGGGTGGAGCTCTAGAACCAGTGGCGGATCGTATATAAAATACATTCAGAATTTATCTTTAAAACAAACATTACATCAGGTAACTCACTGGTACAAATATAATCTTGGCATATGGTAGATATCACGAGGGAAATAAAATGCAGTAGAAATCATTATTGTTCTAGAACTGCTATTACTATAAAACAGAATTTGTATTATTCAATAGTTATCATGATATTTGAAAAAAAAAACAAATTAATCTTCTTATATTTTATGATTACAGAAGTTCAATTTTCATATACCTTTCGTGAATAATACATCAAATGAAATTGATGAAATGGAGACGAAATATACTGAATCAATATAAAGAAACTGATTGTTTCTGCTGTTATTTATGTCACTACATACATACATACATAACGTCATGCATTATTCTCATCATATGGGGTGGCAGAAAACCCTTTACATTCAATCCCATCTTGACAATCTTTCACCATCTCTTTTATTGCTGTTACATCTATATATTTTTAAAAAATACAATTTTTTATAAAAACAATCATTTGTAATAGATAAACTGATTTTTGGGAGTTAAATCATCAATATTGTACGCAAAAAAATATTTCTTTATTTCGAATTTCATCAATTTTGCGCCTAAGCTACCACTGGAGCTTTAGCTAAGTTGCGATGTGAGAAGGAGCAAGCTCGGACAGGGGAAGTGAACGCGTTTGTGCTTGTTGAAAGCGCTCAGTGACTGATAGAGAAGAAATATGCGAACGAACGAGAAAGGGTAGATGGTACACCATACCACTACCACCAGCAACAGCTCAAGAGGACGTTTCGCAAAGCTAATGTATCTTCTGCAATATTCATTTTACGTTTTAAAATTGCTACGTATCTATGTATATTATAGCGACTTGTTCCTTTTTATACTGTAAATCAGTCTACACAGATATGTCAGATAGTTATTGATTTGCAGAATGTTTATAGAATACAATCAGTGTAGCTATAAGAAATATATATATTTTATTAAAATAATTCACAATTTACGAACAACATAAATGGTTAAGAAATGATTTATATCAACATCGACATCGTGTAATTGTTAAAACTTTGCTAATGTACACCTTCGAACATAAGTCTTGTCCTTTTATAGCCACCTAAAGTCTCGCAACCAGTATTGCATGATTTTAATGCAAGTTATGCAGCACGTACAAAATCAGTTAAATTGCGTAGGTGAATCCATATCATTCGCTTATTATGGTAGGGTGGATCACCCCTACCATAATAAGCGAATGATATGGATTCACCTACGTAATGTAACTGATTTTGTACGTGCTGCATAACTTGTATTAAAATCATACAATACTGGTTGCGAGACTTTAGGTGGCTATAAAAGGTCAAGAAAGTGTACATCAAATCCTATAACCTAAATTTAGTATGGCCTTACTTTCCATATTCATCAGGACGTCTACGATAATTTGCTGGTAAAGCAAATAATGAGTTAATTATATAGTATAGCACCAAACCTATAGCAAGCTTAAGCGAAAGAGTGTGATGGTATATTAAATTTATTGGTAGCAAAACAAAATTAATTGTTATATTTGTTTATAAATTTTCAAGAAATGTCTGAATAACATTGTAAATATTTCTGTATACAGGAAGCCGGATTGTACAAATGAGATTATATAAATAACTATAAAATAATCTCTACTAAACAAAAAAAAAAGTTAATTATGAGAGTACCTACAATATATTCAAAATGTATGTTCGCTAATCTACAAAAATACATAGAGCACGAAATAAAGTTGGTTTGTTTCTAAATATGACTTTTGTAAGATAAAAGCAAATAGTCTGATATGCACTGCGGGCAACTGTTCTTGCTACGTGCAAACATTTTATTTGTACATACATACAATGCTATAAAACAATTTATTGAAGATATCTGTTATGAAATACAGGCACAAATATCATCAGCAAGAAAGAAAACAAAAATATTCTAAATTAAATTCTGGTTAAACTACGAGTAGGTATATTTATTCTAGCAAAACAAATACACCAGAAGCGCAGAGACTGCAGTATTGTAGCTCAGACTAGTCTCATATTGTTTTGATTGACTAAAATTTTATTATGTTAGATATATTTTTTCTGACTATTTTTATTTCAGTTTTACTCTTTATGGAAATATTTTATACTGAAATAAACAATCGAATGTGTTTGTCATATATGGATGTACCACAAATAGCCAAATATGACCTAAGAGCTTAATAATAGTTTTGAAATGTTATGGAAGTAAAAGTAAGACTTAATTATAATTCCTTATCAGAGAAAGAAAAATATTCAAATAAAACCGAATTGAAAAGAAGGCTGTCACATATACCCAACACGTTTAACGTCAGCCGATATATGTAAATAGGTAGACACTGTTACATAATAACGGTAGAAGGATAGAAAAATGCTAGAAAAACGTACAGAAAAAGGAAGGTTGTTCGTACCATTATTTGACACACGGTGGCACAGCATACCGTGCCGCAATTACCATAGGTTCTATATATGTTTGTGCGAGGCTGTCTATCAAGTTTATCCCGGTTTGTGACGTGCAGGCGTGCAACCGACGCTAGCACAGAAGCACCACAAAGCGCAGCGGGAAATATGGGGAAAGTACATGAGCTCGGCCAGTCGTGGTTTACTCTCATCTGTGCTATTTTTCAAATCTACAGAATACACATCCGAACGTTTATCATAATCATTGTTGAAGGGGAATTCAACATTCAACACCCAACACCACCGTACAGCGCAAAACATACTACATCGCGTTACTGAACCATGCAATATCTCCTTTAATAAAAAACGTGGGTTATTTATTCGTAAGCCTCTCTCTCGTGCACACGCCGCATAAACATGAGAAATTCGAAAAGATGAAAACAGTTTAATGTTAGTTTATTAATATATTTTATCATTCTACTATATTCGAATATACAACTTTTCGCACTACCATTATAATTATTATGTTCAACCAAGTATGTTTGTTTGTATATTTGAACAATTATTTCCACAAAGAAAGCTTAATGTTGCCATGCAAGTAGTCAATTCAGAATCAACACATTTTTATTTAATTGCTAAGGAAGTAATATAACCTGAAGTACTAAATATATGTACATAATTTTAAATAGGCATATATAATTGTTTGTTGCAATTTAGCGAAATTGAGAACACAAGAGATGGTTATTGTCATTATATCTATATTACTTTCTAAACCCAACCAATCATAATCAAGGTCGTCAAGTATGGATGTAACATGACTGCGCAATAGTACGTATTTTAGAAAAATGTTCGTTATATATCATTATACGTCAGATGTATATTAAAACAAAATGTAGGTATCATATTTTCAAGTTTTTGTTTGTTTACACAAATAAATACTTGGGAAAACTGTCTATATAGTGTCAAACCGTCGGCGCCATTTAAATAAATGGATGTTTCTTATTTGCTGGAATTTACATCATTTAATATTGAACTGGTTTTGATAAAAAGCAGAAATAAAGAAGACACTGACTCGCATACAAACACATGGTAGTTGTATCTGATAATAAATAAAAATGAACTATTCTAGAGAGAAGCAATTTACAGTATAACAATACAAAACTATATTTATTTGCATAACTTTATAATCAACTTAAATTGGAGTTCTTGATTTTTTATTAGAACCTCAATATAATTTCAATTCAAAGCTTTGGTTTGTAGGAATTGGTTCAATTCGAAATTTATAGCGGATATAAACTGCTGTAACACGTCTCATAAGAACAAATAACTAAACCAGCATATAATATACTTTCCTATTTTATTTTCTTCTATTATTTTATATGAAAAATCAATATCGTAAATATAATAACACAAGCATACAAGGAATGAAAGTACTTTGGAAAAAATCAGAAACACCATTTTCAACAATTCAATCGTTATTGATTGTGTTGTTAAAACTTTCGTACGCTATAGTTGCACAGAGAACTTGTTAAAAACATATTTTTTCTGCAGATAACTTCTTGTAATATTTCTTGTTTTTTTGTTATTGATGACACTTTCATAGTTTTATTCTACATATCAGTAATACTTATCAAAAACATCGGCCATGTGTTGGCCCTAAACTTTGTTTTACGTAGTCAGTATATTTAGATTTGATAGTATATAAATAAAAATATAAAATGTTTAAAATTTCAAGAAAATATTTTCATTCATTGTCCAATAAAATTGTAAAGTTAGTTTATTGTCAGATTTCCAAAGAAAACATATGTATTTTAGATTTTAAATGTTGGATTTTATGGAAGTATAAAGAAAATATTATTATTCATTACATATTATTAAAAATTATTATGGCCGGCCAATTTTTGTTTTCAAATTAACTTTAAACCAGAGAAAATATTTATATATAATATGTTAAATGAGGTTTTCTTTCCAGGCATATACAAATCTTAAGTTTAAAGTTTCATAATTTTATCTTCAACAGTGAAGCCTGTAGAGCTCTCACAGCCACACACACACACAGACACACACACACACACAGCCACACACACACAGACACACACACACACACACAGATGTCATTCCAAAAATAGTTAGACTCGATTCAGAGAAGGTCAAAAGGTGAATTTCCGTTAAAATTTCGAGTTTGTTTTTTCGTGTTTTCAATACTTATTTATTATCTCGTAAAAGAAAGTAAATATGTAAAGAATCATAAACAGCAATTGTTATGTGAAGATTGTATTTAGTTACCAATAAACAAAAATCAAAAGCAAATAAGTATATATGTAGTTAGAAATCTCTTTTGAAGTATAAACGTTGCTACTTATTTTCTTTGAGCCAGTAATACGAATTGTAATCTTTCATTCAAAACAGTGAAACGAACAGAAGTATCTACTGGCACTGTGATATTTGCGGTATTGTTGAGCATACGAAGGTTAATGTAAACCTTGTTAGAAGTCCCAAGTTTCATGTATAAAATGAAGTAAGCGCGTGAGCACGGCATGTTGTTGAGTGAGATCAACAATGAGTTTAGAAAGAAAAAGACAGAGATAGCAAATTGAAATTAACTAATTCCATGTATAACACGAAACCGGGTTAGAGACGACGTTTGATACACCAAGAGTGTCTATCATTTACCGTCTTCCATTTTACACACAAATTCTCCACGACAATAGAGCATCTCGCATGACGCCACAAATGCACGTACATCAAGAAAGCGCGCTTGATCAATGTTGTGTATGTGTATGTTTTGTTCAATGCCCGACAGATGTCTTAAACGACGGTTCAGAGGGGTTTGTCGCTTTTGTCTACAGACAAATCGAGGAATGTAAATGTGGGTATGGGAGTATTTACGCTTTACTCGTATATAGTGTAATTATTCTATTTTAATGTGTTCTACAATACGATTACGGTTGAATTCACAAGAATGTTTGTATATTTGATGGCAATAACATGGAATTGTTGCCACTGTTGATATTAATTATTTGTGCTACTATGGCGTACCTTTCAGTCATTAAATTTTATCAGCTTCACAGTTATAGATTATATTTAATTGAGCGATTTTGCCACTTACCAGTTAATTATACATTTCGTAATTGCAAACATTAATATTAGACAAAGTTTAACCTGATTGTTGTAAAATAAACCATAATAAATAATAATAATCATAATAATAAAATAATTTTTGAAACTCCAAAATACAGTAGGTAGGTACTTTTAGTTGATTCTTCAATTGTTACGCGAACCTATCATTTATACATTTTTTAAGAATGCTAATATTAATGACACAATGGAATGTAGATATTGATGTTTGACAGATTTATTAAACTTTATAATAAATCAAATTGCACATCATCATATGACCATTGTACCATAGAAACAAAAAAAAAATAACGGAATGACAAATAACTATAATTATGCTTTTGAATTAATGCATACGCGAGAGGTAGAGACTACAACCTAATTTCCACACACAATTTGCTGAACGTTATACCAGGCATCAAAATTACATTACCTTTTTGCTTTCATAATCCACCAACAGATGATGCTCTCATCACTCAAAATAATGAATGGTTAAACATGATATAAGTGTTACCGCAAAACTAAAAGCTACAACAAATATTCAATATCAGGGTTGGGCTACAATTACGTATTACAATATATTATTTTTAATATAATATCAGTAATAATTAAAAATAGAAGTATTTATTTATATAAAAACTCGAGGTTTTAGACTAAAATATATAGTATTATACAAGTTTAAAATATTTAATTTATTATTCCTAATGTACTAATTCATGATAATTCTTTATGAAGTGAGCGCTAACGATATAATATTCATTGCATTAATATAAAAAACCCATTTGAACCCCGTATCAATTAAGTAATAATTACGATGATTATCAGTATAGTGATGCAAACCTGGCAATGATAAACCTGTGTACAGTAGTATAATAAGTAAAAGTATGTATACTCATTGCAGGATTGTATAATTTAATAATACTATAATTAATACCAAGTGAAGATCAAGCATCGGATAATCAATATTGCTTAAATTAAAGATCGCAATCACTTATTTATAGTACATACATCGGCAGCTCATATCAAGATAATACAGTCATAAATATAAAATAATCCTTATTATTGTATTCAACTGAATATAATTTAATTGGTTTTAAACATTTAGATAGCTATAAAATATGATTAAACCACCGGTTTAAAAAAAGATTAGGGCTAAAAAAGTGAATAGAGTTGTACGAAATTATACGAAGAAGAAGACAAACATATATTCAAAATTTGAAATATTTATAAATAGATTTTCAGTGACAACGTAAATAAATAATTTTGATATTTAATCAATCATATAAACTATCAAAATAATTGGAATTATGTATTATTTAAATTAAAGCTCATCAGTGTGAAAGCTACAACAATTATCAAGATTAAGAAATAGCCTGGGTAAATAATAGATACATACAGGCTACTCGGAATAGCTTGAACTACAATATGCACAGAAAAGAGAAAGAGAGAGAGCATTGCTATTGTACAATGGTAGTGGCATCAGTCTTCTGCGCATATTCAGGTCAGGGTCCAAGCTATTCTGAGTAGCCTGTATGTACAAACGTATGTGTTGTTATTTTAATTATAATCTCAGGATTTTGTAGAAAATATATAATAACATACAACAAAACAATTTGAAAATATTGATAATTAGATAACTAGATGGTACGGGAAATTTGAACTCTTGTTCAATATTCTAATTTATTTAAAATAGATTCTTGTTTTATTACGCCGAATAAAAATGACTAGTACTTGCAATCAATAAAATAACAGAAGCTATATTCTCCAATAATATGTTATTATGGAAATTGCTATCAAAGGTGTTGAAGCAAGGATAATATGCCAGGCTAAACTATTTTCCCTGGTAGCAAACCAATATCACTAGAATAATTTTCTTTTCAGTAGAGGTTTTTACATAACTCCTAGGTGTATGTGCTTTTATGAGTTATTTATAAAGATTTTATGAAGCAGGATGGTTCATCGTGAAGATGGATAATGCCGGATTAGTAAAATTCAATTTTCCATTTGTGCTAACGTTTCGGTCGAGATTAGACCTTCCTCAGAGCAAAAGAAATAGATGATTTTTTAGTATATTAAATATTGTTACCTGCAGTAAACAAATTGGTGTTTTCCACAACACGCGAAAATACAAGAATAAACAATATATTTAACGCTTTGGTAAAAATAATAAAATCATATTAGTACAAATGAACATATGTGGCTCTCTAAATTGCATGGGTGTGGTTTACTACATCTATCTTGTCGAGTAGCTGATAGTTCGAATGTCTTACGATTCGTTTTGCTTGAAGATGTTCAACAAGTTTCGAAGAAAACAGACGTTCAATTATCAATTCTCAGCTAGCAAGCTGCACGATACACTCGTGTGGTTTCATTTGTGAAATGATCTACTCACATATCACGATTGCGGTTGTGGTATCTGATTAAGTGCACCATCATACCACAGTAACGGCTTAACATTAAAGTTGCTACATCGATACGTACCGACATCTAGTGGTGTATTTTCTTTAGATTAAATATAAAATAATGTTTAGCTGCTGCACTCTAGAAGTTACAAATAAAAATAATAAATACAGTTTTGTACAAGAATTATTTTAAATTATTTATAATCTTGAAATCAACCATTGCTTAAATTATGTAAATAATTGATAGTTGAAATAAATATATATATTATATATATATATATATATATATATATTAATCCAGAAATTTGGTCAGGGTGAAGTGTAGTATTTTAGCATACTATAAGTACAATGAGGGTTTATACTTCTCTAGTTAGAACACTGACTCATCGTTAATAAGTGCTCTGTCATTCTCGGTCTAAAGGTAAAAGTTATATGAACCGAACTAATATAATACCCAAACGAAGAACCAAGCCACATTTTGATAACTGTATAAATAACATAAGTAATCAATACAAATTAACAGCAAAAGCTGCTAATTGAACGGATATGTTGAGAGTAAATAATGAATATTGAATATTAACTCTGTTCCAGTGCTCGAATTCCATTACGATCAAGCTAAAAGCTTGACGTCATTTATAATAATTTTCAAATACAAATAATTATCAATCCTTAACGTAAATAAGTGATAAAAATTAAAGCTGTCCAATAAAATAATAGACTTATGCTGCAAGTCTGAGCAAATCAACAATTTCACAAAGAAAATCGGTAAAATGTTGAAAAACCTGTAGTTCCACAATGAATACTTATTAAAGGATAATTCATTTGCTAGAAACAGAATTATGTTCGATATATTTTTATAGATTCCACAAATGCTTAATTTGCAATTCAATTACCCTATGTTAAACCCTTTCAATAATTTACAGATTCTCGTTACAGATCTATAACCTTACATAGAATCGCACCATAATGCAACCCTGTGTAACACAATTGAAGCTAGAATATTTCTATAATTGTGAAATAGTTTTGTCAATGATATTCTTCTTGAATTAATATCAAAAACAAACTATTTCAGATTTATGAAAATATGCTTAAATATCAAATAAATTGTTGGCTGCTCGTTTTATGAATATTCTATATATAATTCGTGCGTCGAGCACTAAACATATTTTTTGTTTGTTTTGAACCATCTGATCTCGAACTAAATCTTCGCTGATGTGTTATTTCCAGCAATAAATATATAGCATAACAACACACGCAGATGTATGATCAGTCGTGATTTATAGCAATACAAAAATAGTTTAATGAACATGCAATGGCTTAACGGAACTAGTACATACTTTTTTCTTTTTAAGTATTCATGAACACTTAATAGCTTTATATGCGTTGCAATACAGAAAGAGGAAGGGTTGTCTTGAAAAAATAAAAATAAAAAAATTATAACTGTTGTAATAGCAAATTCGTAAAAAAATTCAATTCAGTAATGTTTACCAAACTTCAAAAAATCATTAATAGAAAAACTGAAACATGCTACACGATAACGACATTTTCATGCTTCAAGAAATATGTGTCAAGTTCAAATGAAATAATCGATGAACTTGCGATTAAATCGTAGCACAAGGACGCAGGAAATTATGTAATAAATATTATTATTCCTTTAGTATGTATAGCACCTTTCATTAATTTCCGGAAAATTATTTCCTTTAATAATACGTTTCTTGTATTGTTAGTTATTTTATATTTTCATATACAGATAAACATGTTTATTCCATTACTAACAATATTATATTACTTACGTTGTATATTTCATGTTTAATGTCATATACTTCTTAATAACTGTTCTCCATAGCAAATAACAGAAAAATTACGAAATCAATATCACTACATTTTTGTAAAAGTAATTTCTCTGCTATGATTCTAAATGTATTTGAGGCGGTATAGCTTTTCATAAATAAGTCGCCTAGGATTATGTAAATCATCAATTGATTTAATTAATTTAAATATGTAACATTAACAGTTTATGGTTTCTTTCAATCAATCAATCAATTATAACAGGGATTATATAAATTCATTGCCAGTACAATGTAGTAATACGTAATAAGTGTAGCATATTGTTTGTTTGAAACACCAATTTTGTATGGTAATTACATTTGAATGCGTTTTTACCGACCAATGTCTGATAATATTCGTAATATTTTTGTAAATTTTAGTATGTGATAATGAAATGATTTTTTTTATTCTAATGTCAATTCTGTTCGATTACTTCTTATTTATGTAATTTAAAATCGGAATTAAAATAAAATATAAGTTCGACAGCTTTTCTTTTAGCGATTATTCGTAAGAAATTGTTTATTAACATAATATATAGGTCCTTATACGAAGATCTTTAATGTTTAATAAATAAATAACATATTTGAAGTTATCACTACCCTCACACAGGCCAATAACTTGGTCTCCTCACATTACAATATAAAATGTCAATTTTATCAGATAATATAAATATAAAATAAAATTTTAACAATGCTGAGCTCAACATTTGGTTTTATATAGACGGATATTTTATTTATTAGAACGGTTCTAAAATAAAGTAATACACATTATATTAGTATATAAATTAGTATTGTAGAATAATTATTATAAATAGAAATTATGAAAATATTTTGAAAAAAATATCTTATCGAAAGTTGTCCACAGTTAGGTTATACTTTCTGTGTTTCTTAGCAGAGGCTCAGTAATTAAAAATATATTATAGGGCATATATAAATCATATAAAAAATAGAATAATGTTTAACAAATTTATAATTTTTCTGCAGAACGGAGTAAATACGCCTACAAAATCTCAAATAAAACAATTCTTCTTTGAGTTTGTGTGAGCATAAAAGATATAAATTTGTTATTATAATTTCACTAAATGAATACCCAACATGTTTTGTTAATAAATTAATATATACATAGTAAAATAAGTGTTGTTTACTTAATTTTTTTTCGAACTTGTGATTTTAATAAGTATACACCCATTCATCTTTCCTGATTAGAATCTGAGTATTTTTGGAATTCCGTCTCTTTCTCTCTGCGTATGTGTGTGTGTGCGCGTGTGTGATATATTCAAAGTATTATTTATATAAATATTCTGTTAGTTATTAAATTTAATTTAAAAACGAAAATTTGCGGTCATAATAATTGCTTAGATGTTATAATGAATAATTGTATTTTCTTACAATTTTCAAAATGTGTATTTTAGTATCTTTTTTCTTATCTAAACAGAATAAACCTATTACATATAAGAAACTCCAATGCGGGCCACGGCAAATATGTTTATATTGTTTCAATCTAAGAGAAATAGGTCAGAAATGCATTATCTTCTCTGGTGTGTACACGTTCTTTGTGATATGAATAAATCGGATAACCATACAAAATTAAAAATATAGTATCTGAATTTAGCTGTAATATACGTATTGTAACCTTCATTTTGCAGTAAACTAAATATCATTTCTCCAACAGCGACACAGGTATCGCTACTGATTTATGCTATAGACACAATAAATATAAATTGCATTTATGTTTCGTGTAACCCAATATAATTAAGCTATGGGTCTCTAGTTTCCATGTTTCGCTATATAATTTTTAAAGAGAAAGATATGACGCCATCAATTAATCAAAATAAGTGTATACCTAAACTGATTAACGCTAAGAAATAAAAGAACAATTTTACGTTTAATATGAATAACCAGCTATTTTCTTTTATATTTGTACACAGTATAAAAATAAACAACGAGAAGTACATGCTTATTAGCACATTTACAGAAAGAAACAATATATTATATTGCACGATTTATGTAAGCGGTTCTGTGGGCAATTCTCGGAAAAAATCATAAAAAAATTGAATCCATAACGAAAATTACCCGACGGCAAGGTATATTATTACCTATTCATTTTGCATTACAAACATATGTACATACATGCATATAGAACATAAATATTAAATGCTGGCGAGACAAGCAAATAACGTAGAAGACGTTTATAAGATCAAGAACATACAGAAATGCAATTGCTTTTTGTTTATTTATTTCTTCGCAATGGAATATAATATGAATTGTAATTATGAAAAAACGATTTTGAGATTTAACGGAAATATGCCTCTAGACTATTCTTGAATATAATCTGATATCTGTATATGTGTATGTGCGCGTTTTAAATGTTGCTATCTCGTAACTTAATATCATTGTGAAAAACCTGTGTGATATCTAACATACTGCTAAAGTTTTATTTCCGCCAGTAAATAGATAAAAAATACTCAAGTTTCTAATGACGTATTTTTTTTTTTCAAAGCAACTTGAGAGTCCTGTAGACGTAGTATCTAAGGAATTGTATAAACTAAGATGTCTAACTGGACAGCTTTCGAGTGAAGGAAAATTTGACAGCACCTTCAATTTTCGTTTCGAAATATGAACACCATACCAGTACGTTCACTTCGCGTAATTTTCAACTTATGTCATGCCAATCACATCTACATATATCCCTGCTAGTCACCTTCATTCTCGTGTATATGTCTATTAAGATGTATCTATTTGTTAACTATCAACTGTTCTGGAGAATTGGCGAATTTGTGAACACATTACAATAAATGCAATAATGGCATTTAACGTTCATAAAAATAGAATTTAGCTCATATTTATTTTATTTAGTGATTTCTGAAGAGCTAAATTAGGTGTTCGTTAACAAAAAATATTTTTAAATATTTAGCATTGAGAGTATGTTTGAAGATAAATGAACAGACAAAAATTCTAGATTAGAAATTAAATATAAAAAGATAAGATTAGTCGTGTCATATAAATCTTAAAGATCATTTACTTATTAAATAGATTTCTAGTCTAATTTTAGGTTAAGTTACGTTTGGACAACAAGTAAAGAATGTATGATTAACTGCTGGCATACAAAACAGCTTTCCACCCTACATTTAAATACTCATTAGAGGGTAACCGTTATTAAAACTGACTATTATCATAATAACGAACCACATATTTGGTATGGACATTAATTATTAAAACTAAAACGAACCATATATTTAGCGATTATTAATATGTATTATACATGTACTTGAACGGTGACACATAATTAAAAAAAATTGCAATTGGAATTGTAAAACATCTACAGTGTCTTGCACTGGACTTTCTTATACGTGATAGGTATATTTTGTTTACATAGAAAGCATATTAAAATATAACTTTTTGAAAAAAATATCTATTTGGCATAAATAGATGTTAAATGTCACTTTCTATAGTTATGGCTACATACACTAGTCAAACTCGATTCAGGAAGGTTAAAAGGCATTATTCTGTTAAATTCTCGAGCACGAATTGTTCTAAGACAACAGTACTTACTTATTGCTTCGTATAAGAAACTCAAAAGATGTTTGTCACGTTTATTAAGTAATGAACACAAATAATTTTATTGGTGTAAAGGTTGCATGGTTTTGTATAAATATTGAATATATTTTTGTAACCTTTATTGAATAATTTTTTGTAACTTTTATTCTTGTCTTGTGTTAAATTTAAAAAAATGCAATAATATTAAAATATGTTTTATTATTTTTCCGTACCACTAAATAGAAAAATATTGAAGCAGGTACCTATATATAATCGTGGCTTGTACCTATATTCGTCGATTTCAATAAGTTAGGTATTTTCATATTCTACATATTGAAAATTCCTTATTGATTTTTTAAATTTCACTCTTCAAAGTAAATATTACACATTTCAAATATATATTATACAAGCCAAAATTCTTCATAAAGTAATTTTACTATTTTTTACCCTATAATAATGATAACTGATAGCAAAAACACTTGTGTCTGGTATTTACAGCCTTACAGGACTATTTTATGTATACGTAAAATAATCCTGTATGACTGAAGATAAAATATAATCTCCAACAAAAAAGCATAGTACACACCTAGAAGAAAAATAATTGATACCATACTTAAAAATTTGTTGTCTCATTCTTTACTATTACAAGTCTGTTGGGGCAACTAATTTTTAGTAACTGCAACAACATTTTTATAACTGCTACAAGAGTACATCAAAACATTAACTACAACAAAAAACAAAATATCACAGAAATCGAGTTCAAAATTATAACGAAAATTATGTTCTTTGAAATTATTTGTCTCACATTAAAATTTGTTTATATTTAAAGGAAATTGAGTTCTTGTTTATGAGAAATTAAATATATTTTTAAGAAATGATATCATCAAAGTAATTAGCAAAATTAGTAGAACAAAAGCTATTAATCTTGTATGGAGTGTATTTACATCAAACAAAACAAATAAAAGACGATAAACACCTCCGACTCGAAAAGAGTTTCGTTCTGTAAATGTGCACATCCAAAATAAAACTGTGAGTGGAACACTTGGAAGTGATTAAGGTATGTAAATGATATAGCCGAAAGTTTATTAGGACCAAATGCCCCGCCTCTAGCCATCATTTGCGCCATTAATTATTTGCATCATTATGGCGAGGCGTTCTGCCGATGTCGTTGGTCTTGGTTGTTCTTCTATTTCTCTTCGAAGCACGGAACTCCCGTGCTGAGAGACGAATGCTAACGACATCCGCAAGCACTTCTAATTAATTAAAGAATATGCTCATAGTTTATTAAATAACTTTTGCGTCATAATAATTACTATTGTATATCACTTCTCTCTTAAATGCTACCTACAGTAGATTATGTACATTACACCTATCTCAATAAACAAATATTAAAATCGAAATTTAAAAAACCTTTCCGCTGTTCTTCACTCTGAGGTACTTTTAAAAAAATTGCTGACAAATTCAGAGCACATACTGAAATATAAACAACTCTATCATAAATAAGTATTTGTCCTTAAACATTAACCAATTCACAGATATTCGCTAGCAATAAACTCATAAATTACTAATAATTAATAAAAATAACTAATTTATATAAATAAAAGTACCTACTGAGAGCTGATTATTGTAAAAATATTCTTGAAAATACTGAGAAATTACACTAATACGATAAATTGAAAATATTTTCAAATGTAAATATTGACTTGAATTCGGATAAAAAACAAATACGGTAGACAATATAGAGCTACTAAAAAAGCTTTAATTTTACGATAAATTCTTCATAAACTATGAACAGTTCTCGAAGTGTATGTTGTTAATTACACATTTGAATAAATCTCTTGGCAAGGCTAGTGTTTCTTATTATCCTTGAAGAAAATTAAAATATAATATCTAAAAATACACATACTTGACATCAACGTTTGTAACTAGCATTACATATTAGGTTAATCATATCAATATATTTCTGATTATCAATCAAGTAATGGCCTCTGTCCATTTGAAATGAATAACATACTGTATATACTGTATAAATATTAGAATCATTCAAATACATGTTCACCTGGCATCTTTAATTAAGTTTAATTATTTAGCGAGACACTAAACTTTCGTTATATGAACGTGTAAATTATAAATTAAATTCAACGTTTCACTCAAGATGCCAGGAAACATAAGTACGAGTAAGTTGAATCTTATTGTCTGAGATAATATGAGTGGGAAAGAATTTAAGCTTTTTTGGGAAAATATGTGTATCAATGTCTCAAGTATCTAATTATGAAAATACTCGAAAGGCAATCAGTTCAAAATTGAAATCCGTAGCAACTAGTGAAATATATTAATGAAACTGTTTTTATACTCCAATTATACTAACGAATGTAATAACATGCTTATTATCATTAAACTAAACTGTTATTATTTGACGTTATTTGTAATACAATTTTATTATTATAGAGTAAGAAATTTTAAAATTTCTAAGGATGCAAGATTATGTGTGTACTTGTGCCATCGTTGATGTATGGGAGTGAATGTTCGGTTTGGCAAACCAAGCATAAAAAGCATGTGATTGCTGTAGAAATGAAATTTTAAGAGGTATTTGTGGTGTTTCTAAAGATGTCAAGATGTGAATGAGTGTAAAGGGTTTTCTGCCACCCCATATGATGGGAATAGGCACGAGGTTATGTATGTATGTATATTTTGAATCTAATAATGTAACAGGCACATCAACGTACTGCAAGTAAACAACAAATTGCTATTTTGTTATACTACGCAAGCATGTCTCCTTGGTGAGAACATAAATTGGAAATATGAAAATAAAGTTTTATCAAATTTCTGTAAATTTAAAGTTAAATTATTATAAAATAAAAATATACGAAGCTTAGTTTTCGTCAATATTAAATAATTAAAGTAAAATTTCAACTCCTAATTAACAGCTCCTTATAAATAATCTAATATAAATTGTTAGAATATTACACGATAGATAATTAAATTTAGATTCTAAGAAAGCATGTAAATGAATACATACATATATTTCGTTATTTAAAATGAGAATGTGCTCTAAATTTTCCAAAATAAATAAATAATAATAATACATATATTGCGGCAGATGATAGGAATGTCTATCAAGGCTTTTTTAGATTTTGACAGACAAACAGTTAACCTTTTAAATTTTTTACACTTTACGTACAGCGTGCTATATATGAACAATCAGAAAATAATAATGGGATATGAAAAGTTTGAAGAAATTATGACCTCTGTTTGTCCATAGAAATACATAAAAATTTCAATTATATAATGCAAATAATACATACTAATATGCATGGAATATAATATATAACATACGTATATAAATAAGTGTCGGGTGAAAATTTACTTAGTTGATATTCTCCAATTCATCGTTTAAATACTACAACATAATAATTAGTTGTAATAAAGTTGATTTTATGTACCGATGACTATGATTCCAGAAGTGGTTATTAGTGGAGTTGGCGACTAATTTCCATAATCTGGAAATGTTGAAGAACTCAAAAATAAATTATTAGATCAAGTAGATATTATTGATGATTAGATATGCTATACAGAAATATAAATTTATTCCTATACGTCCATACTTCGATCCAAAAATTATCACTAAAATTCTTGCTATGGCGTGAATTTAAGAATCGGGTTAGGTAATTGAATATTAAATGTTATAATAAAATATTTATAATTTTCCAAGGAATAAAAAATCAATTATTCTTTGTGCAAATTAATTCTTTTTTCACTTGAATTTTCAATAAATATGTTATGTACAAGTTAGTATAATGCAAATCAATTGTTAAAGATGAATCAAATTTTGTTTAGGTATATCTGTCAATAAAAAAAATAATGAATCATACTGTAAATTGTTGTAATACATATGGTTTAAGACTTTATTATCAAATGTAAGAAGTACCTACTTATACTAGCCTTAGCAAGAATACAACAAAAATTAATATTTTAATATTTAAGGAAAATTGAAGACAAGCAGTTATCCAACTGTTCACGAGAATTTTATACTTTCTAGAAAAAGATGTTTGAAACATGGCTATTAAGTTTTTATGTTTGAATCAGAAGGACTAGTCGTAAAGCTATAACACGCAAAAGTATTTGATTCAGGATGCTATTTATGATCCTTTTGTAACTCTCCGAAATACTTGTTTACCATAAAAAGAATCGTGTGCATAAACGAGAACGGACACATTGTTTCCGGCGCGCCCTGCGAAGCCATTTAAAAACAAACGACGGTAGAATTTTATTGCTTTATATAATAAATTGTTAGACAATCTGCGAAAAACTGTGCTTAACTTTCTGATGTTTATTCAATACGGAGGGCACGTTCGGTATCTAATTCCAAGACTCAATTAACGTAATAAGAGAAGCCATCCTTTTTTTATTACCCTATGGATAAACTGATTTAAAATTGAAATACAAGATATAAATTGAATGACTGATTTTATTCATCAAAATAAATTTTATTGCACAGGCAATTTTTTCTTTTTTGAAAATTTAAAACATAACTTCTCCCTATAAAATATCGATTAGAATAGCAAAAAACTCTATACCTTTAAAGCGTTGAAATTATATGTGTGGCGAAAGACTGGTGGATAATTATCACAATCATCTTTCGCCATTCAACTCTATCCTTCCAAACTTCTTTCGCTTCATTCAAATTCATTAGATTCTTCATACCTGCTCTTCTATTTCGCTTGCTCACAACTTTTCTTTCACGCAACTCATTCTCAATCATATTCATCCGCTTATTCCGAAGACGACCCTCGCATCCTCACACCATTCATCTCGCTCACGTAAATCTTTGTTGTTAATCTTTCATTCGACATTCTTTCAACATGACCATACCACCTCATTTGACACTTACCTATTCTACGAACGACATTTTTTACAATATCGCACTGCTCATACATCCACGTAATTCTCTTTCTGTCTCTCTCAGATACCTCTTATATTAGGGATTAATGTAAAAATACGCGGTCAGCATTGTTTTTAAAATATTGTTGAGAATTTATACATTGGACGAAAGATATCATGAAATACAGAAATCTTGGGCTTATTAAATATAAGCATTACGAGATTGCAAATGGAACGATGAGACAAAACGCGAATTCCCTTCTATAATTACGTCTAAAAGCATTATCTATCTCACAAGTGAAGAGTGTACGCGAAAAGGACAGACTTTATATAGCAGGTATATATAGAATGTTTTATCAACACATTGCGCTAAAAGGTGTTAGAACCGTCCGTGTTTTGGCCGTGATAACGCGTCTGGGTATTGTTATCTTTGAAACGAAAGTAGCTACCAAAACCAAATCTAGACAGCGCATGCTCAATAGCATGTCCATAATCCTCGATAACTCACTGTACACGTATCGTGTCTCGCGGACTCGCCAGCTTACATTCGGATAATATAACTGACGTCGTTTAGACGTCCGACCAATAGACTCAATCCTACTTTATTGTTTTTGATTTCTTCTTTTTATCTTTAAAGGTATAGCACTGTACCAAATTACTGGTTGTTACCGAAGACTGTCATCATCATTGTAACTATGCGATAAAATAAGAATAAATTGTTTCGATTATCGGATATACGATCTTCATCTTCAGAAAGTTTCAAGTGTGCACAAGTAAAAAAGAGTAGTGAATTTTATATAGGTAATAATTTATTCTGCAACTATGTGCTAGTTTGTTTTATTTCCGTATATTTTGATATAGGATCAAGAAACGTATTTATGCTATTTGTTTTACGAACCAAAGCAAGAAAACTTTATTTCAGAGTACTGCGTTATTTGGTATTATATTGGTATTATAATTAAATAAATTAAATAATTGGAAAATATACTAAAGCGTTAGTTTTTTTTTTTGTACAATGGTCTGTTAACACAACCAGTACAATTGTTAATTATCAGTAAAGTAAAACAAACATCACTGAATTCTATCGATCATGGAAGTTTCTTGTATAAAAGAAAATTGACAGGGTTCCAAATGAGCTTAAGGGTACGTAAGAAAGTCGCCATTTTGTTAAATCTTCTTCAATATACTTCATTGTAGCTTTAACTATAGAGGAAAGAAAATTTGAAAATTGGATAGTTCTTAAATTATTTCCTCTGCTAATGACGGCTTACGTTTTCAAAAATTACATTTTTGTGTCATAATTTTTGGATAAATGAAATGTAATTTTTAACATTTTTGCCACAATTAACCACCTAAACTGTTCTTATTGTTATGAAATAAGAATTATTTTGATTTAATTATTTATAATTTTAGAAAATATATTTAAAATTTAATTATCCTTTAATAAATTTTTATTTTTTTCAGAATTTAGTAGTCATGCCACTTCATTGACCTGCTTTTGGGAAAGGAATGAAGAAAGCACTATTTTTAAGCTTTTTTACGCAATAGCTACTTTCTTTTAATACCTTAATATTTTATGTAGTAATTTATTTAATGAAAGGATGATATTGCAACGTTGTTCGATGATGGAATAATAGCAAGTAATTACGTAAGAACCTGTGCTTGCTATAAATAAGATATAAGTATTCTTATTTCATCTGATCGTTATCCTTTAGGAAATTTTTCATTTCAGCGAGTATTTCATCAATTTCATCTGTCCGCCTCTGCAATGTATCGTTACGTCAATTGTACACTTGATCTCATGCGCAACTGTTCGTTTACTTCATACGTACGAGCGAAGTGCTTGATCAATTCGTCATTGCAGCGATAGAACATTTGTCGAAAATAGTATTGCTCCGAATCAGCAAGGCACCAACCGAGTATTACACCCACCTATATCTAATGGAGAAATTGTTTTGTGAAACTAAATTCTAAAGTTCACCAAAATCTAGAAATTATTATTCTTGATTTGTTTTGGCATATGAATACCATCAATACTTAA
>JADQWA010000571.1:0-39344 GCA_018344505.1 Nebria ingens riversi | reverse complement strand
TATATATATATACTGTGCAGCATACATGCAGAGGGAAAGTATGAGAGGGAGAGAACGAGAGGGAGAAAATAAAAAACCGAGTAAAATTTATATTATCGTTAAAAACCGGTAGCGAAGGATAAATCCGGTGGAATTCTGTGCTATGCATCTGATAATAAATCAGCGCGCGGCCGAATGTCGACGGTGGCTCTACCATTAAAGTCTGCGGATGCATTCACATACTATTCCACTATAGTACTAGTACGGCAAGAAGAGAGCGAGAATGTTATTCATTCGGAATCGATCACTGAATGCGTGTGCGAGTGTAATATCCAGATATCCATGGTTCTATTCATGAAATATGAGTATGTGTGTTAATGCGCACAGCAGTGTTATGTTAGACAAGGAAAGAAGATGGATTTTGTTGATCTAAGTGCACTTAGTTGTATGTTTGTATGTCCATATATATATACGTACATATGGCCAAGTAAATAAGTCACACTGCTGTTTATAAAAATTTAGCCATACTTACTAGAGAACGAATCAAAGATATGCAACCACGCCTACTCATAACATAATTTACATCAAATAATCCATATGTACAAAATGAGTATGATACAGGGCCGTCTTTGTAGCAAGAATATGTGTTATGTGCATTAGCATATACATATCTGGTATGAATGTTGTGCTTTATAGCTAATATATTTTGTTATATAAAATTGCGTTTTGAATGATACGTACGAGTAAGTTTATAGCAGTTTTATTCGTATGTATTAGAAGCAGAAAAAGGCAAGAGGCATTATTTGATGAGAATCGTCGAAACTTTGCATATGTTTGCGAATCTTACAGACGGCGCGGTATAGATATTTGATACGGCTGCGACGTCAGGAATGTTCGTTTTTGATAACATAATCGTTTTTCGAGGGTTGAATCGATAAAAATAAACGGACCTTAAACGACACAAGTCGACAGACTCCGCTGATAAAAAACTGGGAAAGAACAACGATGCCAGCACGCTGCCATCTGTGCTATTTACGCGAACTAAATAACGTGTTCCGCTTGGCCTCAAAATACAATATATATATATATATATATATATATATATATATATATATATATATATATATATATATATATATATATATATGTATATATAGTGCATGTGTATTTCATGATATGTAACGTAAATATTGAGTATTTCTTTTCAGCAATAAAGGTATTATATTAGTACATCTATAAGACAAATAATCTAAAGATAACTCTAGCGGCTGTTTGAACAACTAACCAAACACAGGAAGCCAACATTTAACTCTACAAATATTCAATAAGCGTATTTATATATGTAATAAATAGGACATTTTGTTACTCCAACAAGAATTTGCGATTATTTGCTTCCGCGATGAATTGTAAACTTTGAATTTCCAAACTCTAAATTGCTTTTAACTAAAGTCGATTTGTAATTTATTCATAATTATATAAAATATCTCAGAATAATTTTATTATAATTGGTAAAAATAACCTTTTAATCAAACAATACGTTATCAGTTGTAATCGACTGATTGTTTGATTGCATCTGTAAACTGCTTAAATTATGTAACAATACTACCCAGAATGTAAAATTTATATTGAAGATCCATACTTTTACAAAAGAAACCCGAACATTTACAACATTATTTTACACTAAAGTTTTCATTTACTTTAAAATGTTAGTATTAAATATGTACACACTTTTGAAATGTATAACTAGATTTTCGCATGTTTCGATGCCCTTTCCATTGTTTCCTCTATTTATAAGAACAGGGAAAAGTACGACCACCAATTGCACAGTATACAATACACTAAAATGTGTTAAGTGGTTGTTGCAGTGATTTCCTCATTTTTGACTATCCTTTAATACGATTCGACATTTTCCAAATAACATATTTCATTTTAATCAACAAGACTGTCAAGAACACTCAAATAACAAAAAAGTAAAAAAAACAAAAGATACAAAAGGCTCAGGATTGATTGAAAATTAAAGCAAAGGGAAAATACCAAGTATCACAAAGTAAAGTAACACATTTGGTGAAATGACCTCATTTCAGCCACAGTGTTACAGCAGAGTATTCTTAGAATCGTATATAGATTAACAGTTTCGTGTTCAAAAAGTTTCGCACAAACGGTACGTTTAACTTAGAAAAAGTCGTGTATTTAAACATAGTGCTATACTAGTGCCATCTGTATCCGATCTTCTTACTAATATACACACCTACATGGCTTGTGTGCCTAAGCGGGAATAAGATCACAACTCGTTGCCTCCAAATTGAACCAACTTGTCATAGTGACGTGGGTACGACATACATGTAGTAGCCCGAAATGTATCTCGGAGTAAAGTGGAAAGAAAGCAACTCGTCAGCTTATACATACATACATATTTATGCCAATACACACGTAGTAGCAAAAAAATACTATTTTAGACGACCCCACATGTATTGTTAAGTTATTTAACCTATTCATCCTGATAAACAAAAACATTATCATCAGGAGACTATATAGGATAGGTATATATATATATGGGGTTGGGGCACACAATAGAGAAATGTATGGCACCAGTGGCGTAGACATAAATTATTACAGCTATATGTCATAACAAGTTTAATTATCTATGTATGTACGAGTATCACAGGTTCCTGAGGGAAAAACGAAAACCAAGTTGGTATGACTGAGAACAACTGAAAGTCCAGGGCGAAGGGGTAGGAGGTGGGTTGTGGCTGTGTAAACCCCTAGAGAAGCGCTGCTGATGTTGTATGGTGTGAGAGAAAGCAGAACAATCATTATCTAAATGGTTCCAGAATAAATGAGGGACTAAGAAAACAGTTAATTAAAAGAAACGATTGAGATCTTGTACAGACAGAATCATCGAGGAAATGCTTTTCGTCTGGCGAGAAATCGAACGAAATTACGTTATCATTCAAACATCTTCACTGAACAAATGAAAAACTATATAGTTGGCAGCTAACCAGACGACACATACACAGTGCTTTGCAAAACAATGCTTTGCGAAATAATATGTACTGATGCACTCGTTATTTATGTATGAAAATACACAAAAAATGAATTTCTTCTCTATTATTTACAATCTTGTTTGGCTTTGGGACAGTCTTGTAGATTATCATCAATAAAACTACTACATATATTTACAGAACTCTGCCAAAGTAGGTTACCATATACTATATATGATACTGTATCCTCAGAATAGTTACACGAATGACTTAGTATAGTTAAGTATTGACTCTGCCACCTATTGCGTATTTAATTATTCACTATTAGGCTTTTTTTTCGTTGATTTATTTGTACAAAATTCCATTATTGGTATTCAACATTAGCACAGAACATATAGAATATTATAGGTACATACATACATGCATACATGTAATACACTTCCCATGCACTAATGTAAAAATAACCGATGAAGAAAACAGTTGTTTTTTTGTTTAAAATTGCCTGCGTTAGTTCTCAATTTTTATCGCCAGAGTACTACGAATTGGCGCATCAACGGTCATAAGACCTCGTAATCTCATACTAAGTATCATTCTGAGGTGTCCTAAGTATACAACATAAAGTAGAAAGCTCGTCACAAACCGCTATTGAAGCAATCGATAAAGCAACACATTTTTATCCTTTTTGCGCTTACACTATTAGTATGAAATAGACATACGTTTGTTATTTAGCTAACCGGTGCTGACATAAGTCTCTACCTTGTGTATTTATTCTATAGAAAGTAACATCAGTATTTCGTTCATTCGACTAGACATGGTACGGAAGATATATCTCACTTAATATATAAATATATATATAACTATATATATATATATATATATATATATATATATATATATATATATATATATATATATATATATATATATATATATATATATATATATATTATACATATATATATATATATATGTATATATATATATATATATATTATACGAGAGTATATATATATAATATATATATATATATATATATATATATATATATATATATATATAATGTATACTGAAGTTAGTGTCTGCAAAACTCTATTCATATACTATACTTTAAATAGGCACTTAGTGAAATGTAATGGCATTTTTAACAACATTCTAATTAATAAATGTTTTTAGGTAAATGAACAATAAACCAAACAAATGTAGCCAGGGATTAATGCGGGTTTAACCGGCCTGGCAAAATAATATAAAATACATTTAAAATAAAGCATTTTGTTTCCACATGGAGGCAGTGCATTAAGAAATTGCTGTTTAATTATATGCTCGTGAAACATGTGTATTTATGTTGTTCAATATACACTCATGTATGTACACACATACACAAAGTGTACAACTCGTGCCATGTTTTAAATGAATTTTCGTGTAATCATGATAAAATGTGAACACATTAATGAAACTGCTTTTAATATGAAATTTCCTTAACGAACACAGATATACTATTTATGTTGCAAATCGTGTCAAACAAGCGATGGGACGCGATGTTGACGACAGATAACGCGTATTATGTAAATATCATCACGCTTTTTTCCATAGGTATATACAATACTTTATTAATACTAAAAATAATTAATTACTTAAACAAAGAATGTATTTTTGTTTGATATTTTTAAACTGAATATAAAACATTTTCCATTGAATTATATTTGGATATTTGCGTTTCAATAAATTTATTCATAATAAATATTGAATACATTTCGCAAATACAATTATGTACTAGCTGTATTCATAGCTGATGTATTATAAATAATTAATTATCTCGAAACAAACATAAAACGGTTGTGTTTTTTTTGTTTGTATATATCATTTATAAATATTATACAAAAACAATAATGTAGGTAATTCAAACTAAATTAAAAGCGAAAAAATAGGATTTACTGCGTTTGGATTTATTTATGTCAATAAGCCCCCATGTTATAACAATATTGTTTTATTTTCATCAAACTATATTGTTCTAAAAAGGAATAAAAACAATTTTAATCTAGGATTAAACTTTCATGATTGATAACTATTATAAAATAAGCCGTTTATATTTTATGATTTTATTGTTTAATTATTAAATTTGACGTACACAAAAAGTGCATACATACGCCCTTTGACATTCCTTGAATCGAGCCTGACTATTTTTGGAACGACGTCTCTCTCTCTGTCTTCTGCACATACAGTTAAAAATTAAAACGATAGATATTAATATTAAGCATAACTTTTGTTTAATAAATTTGTTCAAAAAGTGTACCAGTTACAAGAAAATGGTTATTGAAAATCTTAAATTTCTTATATTTGTTGCCATAGTTTCGTAGGTATGGGAAATTATATTTAATAAACCGTATCAACTATGCCTATCAACTGTTTAAACAGGAAAACAAAATAGACTTAAATAATATGGAATTTGACATTTAACATCTTTTTTATTATTTATTATCAAAATAAGACATAAGCGTAATATTCATCTATTCTCAATACGGATGAGGAATAAACTATTGAACCCCACTAATAAAGTGCATATTTGCTTATTTATTTAGATTATATACTTTCTATTAAAAGTATCTAAGCAAATAATGTACATGCAATAAGTATTACACTAATATCAAAATATACCATACAACGTTGATTATTACGTGAAAAAAATGATTACTATTGTGCTAATTAAGCGTGCGAATGAATTAAGTCACTGACTACATATAATTATTAAAACACACTACAAGATAAAATAGCAACTGGATATTTTACGAAATATCACCAGTGATACCCTATATAGATTTTTAATAATATTAAAAACACATTCAAATATAGGTATAAGTTACAACGCCACATGTAATATTTCATAATGAAATTCTTCATACTCTAGTTATAAATTAATTAAACTACATAGCTAAGATAAGACAGTAGAAATATATCAATTTATTTGAATTAATAAATTATTTCAAATCATATCTCTTTCCTTATTTTATAGACATCTTTCTTTTTGTCTATAGATCATTGCAGACTCAAGTATTGAACAGAATTTCTGCACCAGATGTCTTACGAGCAATCTGACGTACCACACAAAACTTTCTACCGAAAAATATCGTTTCCTCTCGTTGTGGTACAAGAGTTATCGAATGTCCGCCTTCGAACATTCTATTAACTCACTAGTCTTTTCCTTCGTTTATTTCCCATTTTCTTTTTTTTGAATTACTGTTGTTGTTCGTTCGCCCATTCGCCCATACGTAGAGCCAATATGGAGTTGACCCAGTATATAGTGTGTTATGTAAGGTATAAAGTCCAGTGTACACTCAGCATCTTGGTTTACACAAGAGAAGCTGAGCGGCGAAAACTGTTATTGGATCAAAGCTAGCCGCGTGTGCAACGTGTGTTTTCCTAACATCAATGTTAAAATAAACAATAAATGTATTTGCTGAAAAGATATATACTCACTCTAGATATATATATATATATATATATATATATATATATATATATATATATATATATATATATATATGTAAGTAGCTTTTCACACAAGTCACTCGTCTGTATATAAATGTTTGATCAAATATTGATCATCGTAACTTGTCACTTTTCAATATACTTACAAGTCGGTGATATGTATGTACCTACTCGTTTGTTTTTATTTTATTTTTTTATTGGAACCAAATTGTATTTACCCTGAACATGGTACCATTCTGGCTCAATTTCAAGGGTGTCCAAACTCTATATATTTCAATAAGTAAGTAGTATAGACACACCAATTAGGAGACGTATAAAAAGTTTATAACAGCAGTCCCAAATCTTGTGCCTTGTATGTGCCAATTTGTATACATCATTGAATTCAAATGTTCGGATTTCAATGCATAGTACTTACTGTTTATAGCTGGCAGATAATTTTCACTTTAAATTATCAAACTGTGCCTCATACTAAAGCCTCGTCTTGACTAAGTTGTAGTTACGGTACTAATTTAAATCTACCAATGATTCGGAAGTGTAAATTATTGCATATACGTCATTTTGGCTAGTTTGCACGCATTATTATTATTATTGCGGCACGTTCATCTGCGTCTTAAATGCGTTCGTAGACATGAACAGGTTGGACACCATATTATAGACTAGTTATTTTGAACACTATAGGTATACCTACACATGGGGCTTGATTCAGTGCGAGTTAAGTGATGTTGCTCTCATAATACTTTGAACGTTTCAATAAGTTGTCTAATATAAACAAAAACATCGTATCTATTTAAAATTCAATAAGATTTCGATGATATCAACCGTGAAGCAAGTGACTTTTCGATCGTCGATACGATAAACCAGTTTTTTTTTTTGTTTTTACTTTCTTTTTGCAAAACTTTTGCGCTCAAAGTTTGTGCGAAGTAAAAAGGCAAGTTCAGCTGGGAACAAACACGCCAGTCTCAGAACAAGACTGTGATGCTTGCGCTTGCTTGCACTGGCTGACTGATTAACATCTTTGTTTTGTTCCCTCATTAGTCCCTCGAGTAATCTGGATGCTAAGTTTTAGAGTTATGGCCGTTCGCCACCCGCGCGCCTGCTTCGGCCGCACCACTTTCCCTGGCCTGGTTCTAGAGACTTACTAGAACTGTTGCTGCAGCGTTTATTTTGTTTCTCGTTGTTTTAAAATGGCCGTTTGTGACCCTATACACTAGTAGAGGATCACGCTGGCGAAAAATGCTAATTAATACAAAGTAATTGCTTACACTGAGGCCACTTTGATCTATTTATTGTATACATAAATTATTTTTTTAAATTTACATGAAATATCTTTCCTGTAAAAGAGTCTGTTAGACAATTAAGTAAAAACCATCCGGTTTCGGTCGGATTTCTTACAATTTCATGAATAAAATCACAATTTACTTAAGTGTTGAATGAGTTATGCAAACCAACATTACAACACTTTTGTATATTGCGGACATGGAAAATTAGCACTTGGAAATTTTCAATCATTTCAACAAGCTCTTGTTTTATTTTAATTACATACATACATACATACATACATATATAATATAGTAGGTTTTACAAATTGTTAAATACACAACATTTTAGAAATTATATTATTTCACTAAATATACGTAAATTGTAATTTTAAATGTATTTAATATAATAATAACAAATCTATATCAACAGTTATATTTGAACATTTTTAGCACCCTTCTTCACGAATCCTAAAAATTATGTTTATATATAGAGCAATGGAATTGTTTTACATAAATTATAACTCGTATAGTCCATTAGAGAGTGGAAATTATATAATTGTTGTAGTTTATAAATTATTTATACTTTTTATATTTCAATTCGAATTAATAATCTTTATACACTATTATCACAGCAGCCTCCATCGATTCTTCTGCTTCAGTAAAATCAGCATTGTTATATATATATATATATATAGTATAACACAATTTCTGACAGAGACTACCGATTACGGTATGTCATAAACACGAACTAAAATAAATCAAAATAGCTAGCATGAAGGTGGAAATAGGTGTTTGCAATATTTTATAGTGAAAGAGTAGCCTTGTTAAACTATTAACTTTATTCTGTTATAAAAAGTAATAAGTTTTACAAAACAGTTATCTATTTATCCAAACTGCAGAAAAATCTTCAAATAATACAACATTATTATTACGTCGGAAAATGCAGCCGCCTATATACACAAACTCTACAACAACCATCGCTACTAGTAGGGTATGGAGCACAATAGCCAGACGACTTATTTATGTGTTTTAATAAGTAAACAAAAATCAATAAATTTATGTTCTAATAATAGAAATTTATGTTTCCGTATAAACTAAAAGAAAAGAAACAGGAACAAAATAAGAAAAAAAAAACTTTTTTTTTTCTTATAGTAATAAACTTCATATGGTTGTTTGTCAATAAGTCATGGTTAGTGTTCTTTTGACCACCGAAACATATATACGAGTAGTAAACCAAATACAACATATATCTAAGCACTATCCATTCTGGTTGCAGGTAAACCATTACCATCGGTCACGTGGTACCGGAACGAACATCCGGTCAGCAATAGCAGCCTTGCGTTACCAAGTGGTGGTCCCAGTCATGTGCGGAACGAACTTCGGGTCAACACTCTGTCGAGGAAAGATGTACACTCGGAGCTCACGTGCCAAGCACAAAACAATCCCAAAACACCGCCACTGGCTGCGACTCTACACGTCGATATGAACTGTAAGTTTTTTATTTTGTCTCATTTAGGATAAGTGTACACCGATTATTAGTGCGCAACGCAAGTTTGCCTAATGTTTTGCCATTATGTACTTACAAATGCATCAATTTTTACAAAGTAATAAGTAAGTATTATACTCTTGAAAATAATTGCTCTCGAGATTGTGAGTGTGTGTGTCTGTGAGTGAACCAAAGCTCTACAGCATAAACTGTTGAATTTAAAATGACGATACTTTAAACTTAAGATTTGTATATGGCTGGCAAGAAAACTTTTTATTTTTGAATAGAATATTCAAACTGGTAGTGCAAGTTTACTCTAGTCATTTATGCGGTTTCTGCAATATCTTCAAAATGGCAGTACTTACATTAAAGATAGTAATAATTGAAATGAAAAATATTAATATTTCGCACAAGTTTTATTTGAAATTTTTCTTCAAAAAGTGTACCAGTTACAAGAAAATTGCTATTGAAATTCTAAATTTTCTTATTTATGTTGCCATAGTTACGTAGGTATGGGAAATTATATATAATTAATCGTATCAACTGTCAATTGTTTAATAGGAAAATAAAATATACTCAAATAATTTGGTATCTAACATTTATTGTCACAAATAGAATAAAGTGAAAAAATTGTTTCAAAAACTATTAATTTATTAAAAATATTATATATAAATATTGGTTAGGTTTTAAGTTCACTAGAAAACTAAAAAACGTCGGGCCATAATAATTTCTAATACCTATAGCGTAATGATAATTATATTTTCTTGAATGTTTAAACATTTGTATTCTAATATTTTTCCTATTTACACAAAAATATCTACTAAGTATAAGAAAGTCCAATGCAAAGCACTGCAGATGTTTATCATATAAAACGTGTATTGTCTGTTAATATCGCTTGTAAGAAGTGATTTTGATGTTTATGTTGTGATATGGTAAACATTTAAAAAAGAATCCATGTGTAACATGTAGACTATAAATGTTATAATGCATATTCGTTGACTGCGAAGTATTATGTAAGTGCAGTAAACTTAATGTAACGCACAGCTCAGACACAAATGTGCTATGAATGTTCGTATATACGATATGAGCGCTCATAACGGCATGAAACGCAAACACAACACAAGATAAAATCATCATAGACTCTTCACTTATACTATGTATGTATGTACTACATGCTAGCGACAGTGACAAGCGGTGTACAAAGAAATAACTAAACGTCTGAATTGCCTTGATGTTTGAAATGTTTCAGCAAAGGTATTCTAGGAAATTTAAATACCTGTGTGTGTGTGTGTGTGTGTATTTACATTACACATTACTTCAGTTTTGGTGACAACTTAGAAAGGATATAATTAATTTGACAGTCGTACAGATAGATGATTGTTTCATTCTTGGTTTTGTGTACTGAACTGAAACACAGGTATACATAGGTACATATATTTTGATGTTTGCAAATCAGTTGAATAAATGTTTTCAACATCTTTTTTGTTCTCTTAAAGAAAAGCTCTTTAATATTTATATAATTTCATTCATTTAATTTGCATTCAACCGTATCGATATTTTCGTCCGCAAATTGAGAACCGCAAGGGAGTTGTTTTATGGTTTTAACATAACATATTTTGGAACGATAATATTGCAGTTAGGTATTAGTAGTAGAGAATTTGTTATTGATTATTGTTATACCTACATACATGGTATTATATGAATGGTATAGATATAATTTAGTGAATTGAAAATACAAGGTGTGCGCCGCCAATGCAAATTAACAATCGCGGTTCAAAACGGAATTTCTCTCATATATACGTATCTCTCTTGCAATTGCTGTAACAAACTTACGACGAATACATATGTGAAGGAAGGTATAATATACGTTGCAAAAGACACCACTGCTGAATTCCTAACATTAATCTCTATTCTAATAAGATACATGGGTATAGCGGTTTTCATCATAGAATACTTGTAACATCATTTATCTGCATTACAAATACACCCATCTCTCTCTCTCTCTTTGTATGCATATATAGATATGCCGCTATATGAGCATCTCAAACACACATGACTCCATTGTTAATATGAGGATATTGTGTATATGTGTGAGTACTCATACATATTTAATAAAATTTGAAACAATAAATTGCAATAACTAATTTAGGTAAACAAGAGGAATATAGAATCAAGAATGCTAGCGTTGGATTTTTTTTTACTTTCCTATACGAAGTAATAAGTAAGTATTGTAATCATGAAAATAACTCTATCTTCAGATCTTAACGAAAATACACCTTTTGACCGTACCTGAATCGAGTCTGACCATTTTTGGAATAACGTCGTTGTGTGGGGGAGGGGAGGGAGGCATTTGTGTGTGTGTGTGTATTTGTTTGTGTGTGTTCTACAGCTTTAACTGATGAAGGTACACTTATGAAACTTTAAAATTAAGATTTGTATATGGCTATAAGAAAACCTTTTATTTTTGAGAAGAATATTAAAACTGGAAATGCATATTTACTTTAAGCTCATTTTTGCAACATTTTCGAAACGGCTGCACTTACAGCAAATATAGCAATACTCAAAATGAAAGATATTAATATTGTGCACAACTTTTGTTTGAAAAGTTTTTTCATAAAGTGTATCAGTTACAAGAAAATAGCTACTGAATTTCTTAAGTTTCTTATTTATGTTGCCATAGATACATAAGTATGGAAAATTTTATTTCATCAATCATAGCATCTATGCCTGTCATTATTTTATCAAGAAAACAAAATAGACTAAAATAATTTAGGATTGGACATCAATTGTCACAAATAAACTGAGTGAAATGTGTGTAAAATGTTAGTGATATATGTATTATTTATATAAACACTCTGTTAGTTATTTAATGTATTTGAAAGCCAAAAAAATCTCGGCCATAATATTTACTTATATGTGATAACATATAATTATATTTTCTTGTATTTTTCAACATTTCTATTTTAGTATCTAAACAGAATAAACCTACTATGTATAAAAAAGTCTAGTGCGAGTCACTGCAGTTATTGTTTCTTTTCTTTCGTTTTGTTGGCTCGTCCAATACGACCAAGTCAATAGTGATTGCATTCAATTGTCAGCGTGCACAGTGCCGCCGGTACGTGAGAGAATTCATAATCACAGCAGCCAAAGAATGGTGGAGAAAAACAAAAAGAAATAGAGAAAAAGAACAGAAAAGAAAACAAAACAACACATAGAAGATTATCGCATTTCTATTTGAGTGAATTTTATTTCCAAGTAATTTGAGCCAATCGCGCTATAGCTACTGCTTGGCTTGCTCGCAACGCTTGCCTAACACTGTGCACTGGCCGATGTACAATTTTCTATTTGACAGCACATTCTGTATGCGTATATGTGTATGTGTTTCATATTAAATTTAATAAAAAATTATTTCGATATTGTTCATGCAATACACGTGTCTACCCACGTTTTTTAAACATATTTTAAATTAATATTTTTTCATTCAACTAAGACAATGTTTGTTTTAACTCTTCTTGCTTGCTTTTATGGTTTAGTTTAGGATATGCTGTAAATGGTACTCTGTCAAAAATGCTGCTTTGTTGTTCAGTCAAGGACGAGTAGTGGTTCTATCAATATCTTGAACTCAAGATTCAACATAATTTCACTCACTCTTCATCTTAATTGAAATTTTTCATGATTACAATACTTTCTTAAATACAGTCGTATAGGAAAGTAAAATGAGCTCAACTAATTGACGAATTATTAAACATGTAGTACACTTTGTTTCTGTAGATTGTCATTAATATAATACGAAAATATTTTGGAAAAAAAAGCTATGAATGTTGAATAATATTTTCGATTGCAATAAAAACGCTTGTAGTAAAAACTACAATTAAAATATTGAAAAAAAGCATATTAGGATGATGACTTTCTTTCACAACCTTAAATCAGACTGTTGCTAGTTATAATTTTAAAATAAAACTCTGGTTGTTTGGAAGTCAAACGAATGTCATCGCTTTATATAAACTTTCTTTTGAGGACCCATTAAAAATGACCCTTAAGGCATATTCATACTGTCGTCACGGAAACTAATTCTGTTAGATGTCACCACTGTAGACCATTGCTGCTTGCACCCGATATATAGACAACCCAAGTAACATTTTTATTTGAGCCATAAATCATAAGCACTGTAGTCCCTAATAAACCCTTACCGAAAGAAGAATAAAATTTCTTTTTGTTCTTATGAAGTTATACCTACGTTTTGCACTGTGATATTCATATGCATAAACACAACTTGAGTACTTACTTATATTAGTATATATGTACGTAGCGATATTTTAGTTATTAGTTGTAAGGTTTATTTAAAGAAATAGATGACTACAAACAAGGATATATTTAATTCAAAATAATTATATTTTAGGTTTACATATCTAGCTAAAGTAACGCTTATCCTACTTATAGATAGTAAAATATCAAATTTGGGTTGCGATCTATGCTACTTATAATTCGCATTGTAAAGATAAATGTTTTATTTTTGCAGTCGGCCCATTAGAAGTGAAAATTTTGGGTGCAAATCAGCCATTATCGGCAAGAAGACGATATGACCTTCTGTGTCAAAGTTCAGGGTCACGACCTCCTGCTAGTATCACCTGGTGGAAAAATGGACAGCGTATGGAAAGAACCAAAGAGACGGTGAGTAATTGAAACAAAAACAATAAATATGTTTCCTTTGCATTACTGAACCGATTAAATATTATTATGAATTGAAAAAAAACATATTATTTTGCAAAACTGTAGAAAAATATGTTTTTATCAGATGCGGTATTCAGATCCTTTCCATTTAACTTTTTTCCTTGAAAGATTTATATCTTTCGATATCATTATGTATCATAACAGGAAATCATCTCTTGTTAAAATTGGCAGTGTTTCCTACCCTAGAACCAAGGGTGGCGAGGCATACGTTTTAAAAGGGGCTTTAAGATATCAATTCATTAGAGTACAAAGGTGACATCTCTACACGTTGTTTTTTTTAATAATTGAAAATAATTTAATACAAAAAAATATATTTTAGATATTAGGGGCTTTAGGTATGTTTGTAAGAAATTTTAACATATCTAAGGATGCAAGGTTATGCGTGTACAATGGTGTACTTGTGCCATCGTTGATCAGGTATGGAAGTGAATGTTGGGTTTGGCAAACCAAGCATAAAAAGCGCGTGACTGCTGTGGAAATGAAAGTTTGAGAGGTATTTGTGGTGTATCTAAGAGAGACAGAAAGAGGAATACGTGGGTGTACGAGCAGTGCGATATAGTCAAAAATGTCGTACGTAGAATAGGTGAGAGTCAAATGAGGTGGTATGGTCATGTTGAAAGAATGTCGAATGAAACATTAACAAAAAATATTTACGTGGGTGACATGAATGGTAGTGTGAGAATGCGGGGTCGTCCTCGGAATAAGTGGATGAATATGATTGAGAATAAGTAGCGCGAAAGGAAAGTTGTGAGCAAGCGAAATAGAAGAGCATGTATGAAGAATCTGATGAATCTGAATGAAGCGAAAGAAGTGTTTAAGGATAGAATTGAATGGCGAAAGTTTGTGAAGATGTGAATGTAAAGGGTTTTCTGCCACCCCACATTTTGGGAATAGGCATTAAGTTATATGTGTGTGTGTATGTATGTATGTAAGTAACACCTATGTCAGCCAAATAAGCTTTGAATAGATTCAGATTTAGCGGCAGTTAGAAAGAGGAACTTTGTAGGTAGGTATATATAAAAGATATATATTTATAAAATTGTATAATACAAGAAGAAATACAAAAAAAAAGCCTACAAAGCATAAACAAATCTGACATATGTTAAGATATCAAATATATATACCAATATTTAATAAGTTATGACACTACCAACTGTTACTCCTTTCTACTGGCGGCAATCTGCGGATATTTATAATATATTTCTGAAGAAAATATAAACGTGTTCGCCCTTTTGAAAATTATATAAAAATTCTGTCGCCGCCTATGCTATTGAATATTCTTCGTTTTTTGCGGTTGATTGGATGCTCATCATCAAAATTGGAAGAACAATGATGAATTACTGGGAACAAACGAACGAAAATAATCCGATCGTTGCCCACCCTCTCGACCGGCATTTTCAATTCTGCTCCCTACCGGTCCTTGTGTTCCAATTACATACCCGATTATCCATCGTTTGTTTCCAGAATGTCTAGTACATTCTGGAAACAACATTTATAAAACGTCTAAATTTTTAGCGCATAAGGTGCTGTCCAATATCCAAGTTTAACCATGCCACAGTTATTCTCTTTGTTATGAAACCGCGTTACGCTCTAATAAAACTAAATATTATTGCTTTTTTAATTGTTCTTGTGCAGTGTTTGAAAACAGTTCTTTTTTTTTTTTTTTGTAAATGAACACATTACGCTCTCTTGTGGTTAAATGTTTTAATATGAAAATTTTACATGGCGCTAGTTAACATTTCGCGAGTGCTATATGAAATAATTAGCATAAAAATGTATAATTGTGGTTTACATAATTCTTCATAAGCACGTTATACCCACATAATTACCCGGTAAAATATATTTAATTTCCCTGTTAGCTTTAGAGAAAATAAAAAGCGCAGAAAAAGTTTACCGCGCATGCAAAATATGTTAGAAAAAATTATATTTGCCACACTTATACTATAATATGCCTTTGCGTTGACATTGCTTTTTTAGAATTTTTATTATGTAACTATACTGTACCGTTAAACAAAGGTTATCACAACTAAAACGATAAAAAAATACTTGTTTTATTAGTGATGTTTTTTTTTTGAAATAAAATTACCCAGTATATGTGGTTGTAAGTTACTTTATAGTTAGTAGTAAGGCATAGTATGCATGTACCTACGTATATCTGTTTGTGGTTCTTGAATAAATAAACCAGAAATAAAATATTTGACAGAAAATTCGATTGCAGACATCAAACGATGGTAACACGACGACCAGCACGCTTTCGTTCATCGCCTCAAAAGATGACGCCGGCAAATATTTGTCATGTCGCGCCGAAAACCATGTCATCTCATCCGAAGGCCTGGAAGATGGCTGGCGGTTAGAAATACAATGTAAGAACACTTATTATTTTTACTTTTTACTACTAGTGACAGCCTAAAGTGACAAATCTGGGATTAGCGCCGGACTTGTGTCATTCGTGATTGCGAAATGTCGCTGTGGTCCACTTACACTCAACTTATAGTAAAACCAGTTGAGATGCTCAATCAGGGTGGAGCAGATATAAAAACACACTTGGTTTTTATCATTTCCAGATATTCCAGAAGCACGGATTATACTGGGAACTTCACTGGATCCAGAAACAATTCGAGAAGGCACTGATGTTTATTTTGACTGCATTATTAACGCTCATCCACCCGTTTACAAAGTCGAATGGAGACATGACGTAAGCGTTTTAACTTTCTTTTTTTTTTTTTAATTTGGTGCGATGGCGTATATTTCCGTTAATAACCTCGAGTTCCAAATATAACTAATTTTCTACGATATTTTGTTGGTTTTCTTAGGGGCGCACATTATCTCACAACGTAGGCCAAGGTATAATAATAAGTAATCAAAGCCTGGTTCTGCAGGGCGTAAGTCGCGCCACGGCCGGAAATTACACCTGCGTCGGATACAACACGGAAGGAGACGGCGAAAGTAATGCCTTCTTCTTAAATGTTATGTGTAAGTAGTATGTCAGTGTTAGTTGTTGTTTAACTGAAATTAAAACACATTAAAAGTGCGTAATATAGTCTCAGATAAATTCTTAATCAGAAATGAACTATGTTAATGCAGAGTTTCTTAATTGAAATTTAAACAAATGTTTTAATACGTATTTGTGTACACATTTAGTTGCACCTACATGCCGACCAAACCAAGCGCGTGTCCACGGCGTGGCAAAGCAAGAAAAAGCAGAAATCCGGTGCCAAGTTGACGCCAATCCTCCAGATGTGCAGTTCCGGTGGACTTTTAACAATTCGGCAGAAAGTGTCGACGTGGCGGCCTCGCATATCGCTCGAACCGGCACCGCTAGTGTCGTCTCCTATACACCAATGACCGAACTAGATTACGGCACGTTACTGTGCTATGCTTCAAACAGAGTTGGCCAACAACGGATTCCGTGTGTCTTTCACATCATTGCCGCTGGTAAGTTCTCCTAACTTCTATTCCAATTTTGTTATTATTTTCGCATGCACATACCTATTATAATTTTTAGTTTTAACATGTTTTAATTTTGTATTATTTAATGTCAAATAAATATACATTCTTGGTATTATTATTATTGTAGAATTTTTATTTTCACCCAAACTGAAACAATTTAAATATATACACATTTTCTAAGATGCGTCCTTATTTCTCTTTCTTGTTCGTACATAAATTACGAGCAGAAATAAATTAAAATGAGTACCATTCATTTAGCAAAAGTGTCATTTAGCGAAAGTGGCGCACAAATTTACAAAAAAAAGAAACTTTGTCGAAAACTTCTCGTAATGATAACGCGCCCAGGCATAGGAAAAGTATCAGTCTTGCTTTCAAGGAGTAGCCTTAGGGATATAGCTAAGGCCTGCGTTTGCCCGAGCACAAAAACAGAGAGAGAATTAAAAGATTATAAAACGAAACGACACGAAAGAGTTTAACAATATTGTATTTAAACTTGCTTAGTGTGGCAATTCACTGAGGTTTTACTGCAGAGGGTTCAGGTTTATATGTTGGGTATCTTATTAGGAGATCACACTTACACTGATACAAAAATAATAGTGGCACACATACACGTATAAAAAGAGGGACACACTTTTTGTCAACATAAAGCCATGGATATCAGGATACTGCACATACACATATGTGTATACAAACGTGCACATGTATAAAGTTAACACAAACACTTTTATATTATATAGAGCTATCCATAGATTTTAGAAGAGTACACTTACAAACTGTCACTATATCACATAATACACACACACACACACACACATATAGTTCAAACTTCTTTGTGACTGTAGTAAACTGATATTACTATGGATACCAGAAAAGTATATATATATACATACCTACATACATTCATTAGATACTGCAAATTGTCGTACACACACATAACTGTGAGCTGGGTAATAGCTTGAGGCGCACATGTCCCGTCCCAGTGTTTTTATTAGCTGATGGCCATTACAGCGAGATCTTCCTATTACTGGGGGATCATCGCACAAGATAAAATACCATCGTCATCGCCGAGTCCGGAGCCGGGATACCGGAAACAAGATGCGTATGTGTGTGTATGTGTGTGACTATGCGCTATATATACAGTGTGGGATGATGGGTTAGCAGAGAGAGCCGGGGATATTGGCGCAGTGTTTCCGTTATCGTAACGACTAATCGGTTACACCAGGAAATCGGAATATCATCCTATGTAAGCTTATTGCTAGCTACCTACCTACTTCTGCTTTCATTCAAATTAAATTGTATCCGTTTCAAATAACATTCATCTGTTAGGTACAATTAATTAAACACATGCATGCAATGTCCACATTTTCAAATATAGGACAATTTTCTTTACAATGCGTTTGATACAGTTAATTTATTAAGAACTGGGTATTTGACTCTATGTCGTGATTAGAGAATTTAAGAAAACTACTAACATACTAATCCTAACTCGTGTTTTTCTTATGCGTCCTTATATAATAATTATAACGAACTAGTTAAAATTTGTTATATTTATATACAAAAGTATATCGATCCTCCTTGAGAATTAATTGAAAATCTGAAGTGTCGTACACTTTCTTATACGTATCAGAGGCGTACTCTTTAGAATATTCTGTTGTAAATGAATGGCAATTATATTACGTTAGTTCAAATATTTTTTATGTAAAAAGATGAAATATCCATATAGTATGTGTTTCAATAGTTCACCACGCAATTTACGTATTCTAAAATGTTATGAAAAGCGTTGGAGTGCTTTACACTTAACAAATTCTTATGAAGGGTGCTTATTTTCCTCTGCATCCCGCGACTTTACACGTGCAATATACTTGTTTAGGTAGGAAGGATATTAAAATAAAATTTGAAAATACAATTTTACATAATATAAAAGTTATGTTAAAAACTATTTCTATATTTGTGAAATTGACAAATCTTCACAACTCAAACTGTCAATCACCACAAATAATAAATTGATATACACATGTAAATACATATTTTAATTATGGAAATTAATGTGTGGAAATTATAAGCTGCAAACACACTTTTCTAGCTAACGATAGGTACACTTTCTGATAAAAAAAATCAAACCATAACTTTAGTTAAAATAAATATTAACATCTTTAATTGTTTCTAAATATTAAAAAAAAAAAACGACGAGAGTAAACATAAATATGCTTTCAAAGAAAATGTTTTCTTCTTGGGAATACACAAATTTAAATTTTCATATTTATATGTTCAACGGTTTTGATGTAAAAAAAACAAAAATGCCAAATGCAGCAATGATCAAAACGAATATTTTCGTGATAAATCTTGATTTCGAAAATGTGTAAAATTACAATACATACTCATTACCTCGTATAAGAAAGTAAAAATGACAATCAAAGTTGAGCATATGAAAATCTTATAAAACCTCTTTTAATACGAAACTTTTCATTTGAATAACCGAAGTGAATAATTTTACATGTCCCCTTGCGGACAAGTAACTTCCACAGTTAGTCATCATTGTAAATTAATTTCGTTTTCTGCCGAATCTCAACTTGAAGATTCTGTGTCTTCGTTGCCGGTAACTTAACTTTGTAATCATTGCGCACAGCTTGGGGCGGTCACAAAAACTCTGTGTCTCCATCAAACTACTTTGCAACAACTCGAAGAGTTTGTTTGAAAATGCCAGCTGACACGGCAATCAGAACTGACTGACCCACCCACCGTTAGCCAATCTTGAATAGAAAAGATATAACCTAACTACTTTACATGTGCCAGCGATTCTTTTCGGACATTTGACCTAAAAATAAAAGGGTTATCCCTAGAGGATAACCCACGAAATTAATTTTCAACAAAATGGAATTGTTTTAAGGGTTGATGCTTGTTCTTTTATTTTATCGGGTCTATTTCAATAAATACACCTGCTTATAATATTTCAATTTTATTTAGTATTGCATCAAACGAGTTGACAATTTTATATTGATTTCTTATGTGTGAGAGTTTGTGTCTATATATATATATATATATATATATATATATATATATATATATATATATATATATATATATATATATATATATATATATATATATATATATATATATATATATATATATATATATATATATATATATATATATATATATATATATATTATATATATTATATATATATATATATATATATATATATATATATATATATATATATATATATATATATATATATATATATATATATATATATATATATATATATATATATATATATATATATATATATATATATATATATATATATATATATATATATATATATATATATATATATATATATATATATATATATTATATATATATATATATATATATATATATATATATATATATATATATATATATATATATATATATATATATATATATATATATATATATATATATATATATATATATATATATATATATATATATATATATATATATATATATATATATATATATATATATATATATATATATATATATATATATATATATATATATATATATATATATATATATATATATATATATATATATATATATATATATATATATATATATATATATATATATATATATATATATATATATATATATATATATATATATATATATATATATATATATATATATATATATATATATATATATATATTATATATATATATATATATAATATATATATATATATATATATATATATATATATATATATATATATATATATATATATATATATATATAATATATATATATATATATATATATATATATATATACTCGTATATATATATATTGCCATTGCTATCAGTTTTATATATATATATATATATATATATATATATATATATATATATATATATATATATATATATATATAAGATATTGCAAAATATTTTATGTATTTTACGTCTTAATAAAACTTAACTAACAAACTTTTGATTACTAAAGTTTTTAAAGATATTAGAAGCTACTAAATATATTTATATATTACACTTTTTAAATCATATTCAAACATATACTTTATAACAACTTCAACAAAATTAGTAATTTTCTATATTCAAGCGATTCCAATTCTTTTATGGTATTAATTTATGAAAATTACTATTTTTGGAGCTAAACTTTTCGGAATTAATTAATATACCTAACAAATTTATAATTTGATATATTTTGTTGTCCAAAAAGTACTTTTCATAAAAGAACATCTCTCTCAAAATAGATTTTAAATCATAAAATGAATTATAGGTCGACCAGATCAAGTCCACAACTGTTCCGTCTCAAATATTTCAATGACCTCTTTTTCAATTCGTTGCAATGAAGGTTTCAATGGTGGGTTACCTCAATCTTTCTTACTGCAAGTAAGTTGCCTGCTTCTTTCTTGCACCAAAAAATCGACATGAATGTTATGAACTGTTTTGTGTTCAATAAGGTGCGCGAAAGTCAAAGTCAAGATTTGCGCGCCAACATCACTTCGCCAGTGGCGCGATTTGCTGTGACGGGACTCGAAGCCGGGGCCCATTATCAGGCAGGCTTTTATTCATTTAATGCGAAAGGAAGAAGTGAACCTGTGGTTATGCAAGCGGCTACATTACGTCTACCGGAAAAACAACTAACAGCAGAAAAGGGTAACATGAAATATTTAATGCTGTCTGAATATATGGAATAAAAAAACTCATGTCCAGACTTTTACGTTACGCAATTATTTATCCTAAATTATTGTTGCAAAAATGTAATGGAGTGTTAATTTTGTCCGGTACTAAATGTTAAATATCTTCCTGTTACAGATCACCCACGAATGGGTTTCAAGTTCACACCAATGATGTCAGTTCTAATTGGGGTAGCAAGCGCTCTATTAATCGTCGCATTAGTGGTTCTCGTAGTACTCAGGTTCCAGTGCACCAACGGGGACGGGCATCGCAAAAGGCACAAAACAAATGCTAGTTCAGTGGGAAGTTTAGAGCGTAGGGGTTCAGTGAGCGGTCCCGCGTCCAGCGACAAAGCCGGCGGCAGTCCTGTGAGTAAACACGAGTCCTCCGCGGGCGAATGTGACAGCGACGAGAAGAATCCAGACATCATACCACAGCCTGTCGACTCGGATGAACAGAACGACTTCATAAGGAAACGACAGTTGATTTCAACCATTGAAACATCTTCACCGAGTAGGGGGTTGCTGCATCACCAACCGGGGAACTCTGGAGCGGGGTACATCGGATATTGTACCCTAAGGAATGGTATGCCGCTACATGAAATGACCGCTCAGTCAAAAATGGTAAGTTGTAGTCTTCGATACAATATCTAGTGCTGAACAAATTTTATTTCAGAGCTCAACAAATAAAAATCAATAGAAATTTTCTACATGTGATGGCTCTTTTAGCCTTTAATGCCCTTATAATTAAAGAAACCTTGTTTTACCAATACACCATTCGAGTATCAGCAAATTTTTCGTTTATTGGATTAAAACATCGGCCATGTGCTGGCCCTAAACATTCTTTTACGTAGTCAGTATATTTTGATATGATAGTATATAAATTAAAATATAAAATGTTTAAATTTAAAAGAAAATATTTTCATTCATTATGTCCAGTAAAATTGCAAAGTTAGTTTATTGTCCGATTTCCAAAGAAAACATATGTATTTTAGATTTAAAATGTTCGATTCTATAGTAATATACAGAAAATATAATTATTCATTACACATTATTTAAAATTATTATGGCCGGACATTTTTTAGTTTTCAAATGAACTTTAAACCTTTTTTTAGAAATCTGACAATAATGTAACTTTACCACAATTTTACTGGACATAATAAATGAAAATATTTTCTTTTAAATTTAAACATTTTATATTTTAATTTATATACTATCAAATCAAAATATACTGACTAGTAAAAGAAAGTTTAGGGCCAACACATGGCCGATGTTTTTTTTTTCGTGATTACAATACTTACTTATTACTTCATAAAAAAAAGTAAAAAGTAACTAAGTACGTTTCGAAATATTAAACATTGGTCATTTAACTTTTTTTTATTATTATTGCTCATTCATAAAGACCGCTAAATAGTATGGGCAAAATAGAACGAATGGCAGCCGCTTTGTGGCACTACGCACTAGTAATCGTAATAGACTGTTGGCCTGTAGCTAAACTAGAGTCTGTCCCGCATAATTTAATATAAAAGAAGCACGAACGTTATTCTACTTAATACTATTAATTATGTTTTTCGATTCTATTAAGTTAATAGAATCGATATAGGTAATTATGAAAATAAATCACAACAATATTTACTATTAGTACAAGTATGACATTTTTCTGAGCAACCCAACTTCTGGTTCAAATAAAATCATATTATGGTTCTATTTAAATCGCATATCGTTTCGTTTTATTCAATATTAAAATTGATTAGTAGTACCTATAACAACAATAAAAATATATTATTAAAGGAATGGTAAAAAAAACTGTTTATAAATCCTAGATCGATTAAATTATAGATAATATAACTTTATTTATAGTTAAAGTAATTAAACTGTTTGGTGAAAATATTTATTTTGGCTATAGGTTATAAAATGTTTTATTATTTGCTTTTATTTTGGCTGTGTTATACTAACGAAAATTTTAGAAATAAAAATTATTTAAAATATAAAAGTGAATATTTTAGCTACATGTATTAATATTTATGTCAAATATTTAATTTTAGCATGTCGGTGGTGGTTCATTAATGCCTCAGTTCCCCGCTGTCTCGTGCACGTTGCCCCGTCAACCTTGGCAACAGTACGGTGGCCCACCCGTGTCCCATCTTCAGCCTGTTATTTACCCGACGATGCAGTACCGCAGTTCGCCGCAACAAGCGCCTATACCCACGCAGAGACAACGGCCGCAACCCCCTCCTCGTGATCAGTCCATTCAACTGCAACCCCTAACTAATTCAAGCCCCCTACTAGACGATGAGCCGACCGTCGAAACACCTCTGATGGTTACCAAACGAGAGAGCACAGTTTGACGAGTAACCGAATTTTAAAAATGCTCAATAAATAGGGAAATGCGCGCTGCTGCAATGACACATCGAACATTATAATATTTGACAAATGATTTTATTGCATACAATAAAACATTCATAGACACTGCCACGTGATCTTAAACTAACTCTACTGTAACTTTAAAAAAAAAAGCGCGCATTTCAAACGACGTGATTGAACCACGCTTGTTTGTAATTGCGATTGACATAATCTGTATATATTTTATAAACTTTAAATGTGATAAATCTGTGTATCAGAATAAAATTGTTTGAATGCACTGACCTATACCTTCTAATATAAGTCAGTGTTTGAATGGAACTAACTTGTAACATATTTTCATTTTGTGATTCCATCTACTCTCGTTCGGCGCGAGTTTGTACTAAAAATAAATATCGTATATTCAAAATATCATTACCTACTAATAAATAACCATTCGGAATTTGTAAATATGTGTATATATTATAAATGATAAAATTACGATTATAGACCTATTTCAATCATCTGTAAATAAAATCATTCTCGATTTTTCAACAAGTGTTGGACACTATGTGAATACCTATATTTTGTAAATTAACCATTTTATTAATTGTACTTATGTATATCCATGGTGATTTGTGAATATTTAAATATGATGAATGTTAAAATGAAATCCACTTTTTTGGATGTGAATATAGATTATATTTGATTTTCAAGCGTTAAGTTTTATTTATAATATATAACTAATAAACCTTTTAATTTCAGAAAATAACTAAAAACAAGAGCGGTTGCATAAAGTTACAATTGGCGGCTTAGGAGACCAAGTATTATTTTCTCGTCATTCTAATCTTACGACCGTACCATTCGCGCTAATCCTCTTTGTGCAGATTTATCAGTGCACTACCACACACTGCGACAAACTTTTCAGGCGGTCATTCAAAGGTAATTAGCGTATATATATTTTGTATAATTACCCGGACTTTCTAGCCACAATTACATTTGTTACAAATGAAAACTATTTTAAATTATAATTTATTCTATATTACTAGGTCTATATGGACCAATTTTATAACAAATAAAAATGAAACAAAAATTTAATACTCCACTCAGTTTTATTTTTAAAATAGATTACTTCCTTCAGTTTACGTAAAACTTATGAATACAAAAAAGTTCTCCTATATAAACTACGGTAGCCCCAAATAAAAAACCGAACCGTTATTTATATATACTACTATCATTCGTTCAGATTTGCATTCAATTTTAAAAATAATATATACATATATATATATATATATATATATATATATATATATATATATATATATATATATATATATATTTATTTATTTATTTTTAAAACATAATACAATTTAGTTCAATTTAAAATATAATATATATTAATTTTTAAAACATAATACATTTATATTAACTCCAAACGTATTTACAATCTAGTTTTATTATATTATAATGTTAATCAATTGAATAAGTGAGAAAGTATTATATTTTACAATTGCATAATCTAACTAAATTATTTGATTATTGTGACCTATTTCACTCAATAGTAATGATTATTCCATAATAATGTCTAAAGATTCTATAGATATAATTTGAAATATGTATCATAAAAATATATACACAAGTTATGTTTCCTAAACTAATCTTCTAACGTTTTAACAATACAATATAAAATTATAGAGCAAGTCAGTTTAAATCTAGCGCTTATATTCTAATTCATTTCCACAAATAGAAACACCACACATGAATCCATTGAGCCGATTTCAACCAATCGCAATGCTACAAAAACCGGTTGGATTCGATCCATGCGCAAATGCGTATGATTTTTCGTCTTTATCTGCACCATTGCCCAACTTGATGGTCTTTTTCTTATTTACGTGTGTTCCTCGCATTAGCTGTGTGCCAAAAGTATATAACTTGCTATTCACGGTCACACAAAAGAATCTGTGCAAAGAAACCTAGAGATCAGTGGCCGCTTGTAACCGAAGACAACATGAAGACATATATTGCAGTTTTAACGCTTTTATGTATGCTTTTGGGCACGCAATGCGAAGACAAGGCAAAAGGACCAAAAGTGACTGATAAGGTAAGAATTATTTACTGTGTGCCTTAAATTAGTTGCTATATAAGATATTCTTTGAAACAGGTATGGTTCGACATTAAAATCGGTGATGCCGCACCTGAACGTGTAGAAATTGGTTTGTTTGGAAAAACTGTTCCAAAAACCGTCCAAAATTTCGTTGAATTAGCGAAAAAACCCGCTGGTGAAGGGTACAAGGGCAGTAAGTTTCATCGCGTCATCAAAGATTTCATGATTCAAGGAGGAGATTTCACGAAAGGAGATGGAACCGGAGGTTAGTTATTAAATAAGTGTTTGTTTTTTGTTGATAAACAATCAACTTTCTAATCACGATTTAACCTTAAGGTCGCAGCATTTACGGTGAACGTTTCGAAGATGAGAACTTCAAATTGAAGCATTATGGCGCTGGATGGCTCTCGATGGCTAATGCTGGTAAAGACACCAATGGATCACAGTTCTTCATCACCACTAAACAGACTACTTGGTTAGATGGCAGACATGTTGTTTTTGGAAAAATCATTAAGGGAATGGTAAGAATTGTAACTGCTTTAGAGATAGATAATTTATCGTTTCAATATTGGTCAGTATTTAGACCCTACCATTATGTATTCCCTATATTATTAGTTTAACATTATTTAATATTATAGTCTGTTTTTCATAAGAATACAGCGTTAGTGTTATATGATGTACCTTGTCGCTCTTACTTATGAAGTATTGCACCACTTTCTCAAACAGGATAGCACTTATGTAATGTTTGGGTGAACGCCAAGATACAGCATAAGATTAATGCTGTATTCTTATAAAAAAACAGACTATAGACTGTAATATTAATTTTTGCAGAATGTTATTCGAAAAATCGAAAACGGAAGTACCGACGGTCGTGACCGTCCATCGAAAGAGGTTACGATTGTTGATTGCGGCGCAGAAGTAATCAGCGAACCTTTCAGTGTTGCGAAAGAAGACGCACGCGATTAATACAAAAGAAAAAAAATAGTTAATTAACTCTATTTTATCATAAAATTGTGATTTTTGCAAAATAAATTTTTCTACACTATATTGAATTGTTAATAGTTTTATTTTAAAACGAAGCTTATATTTAAGTAACAAAGTTAAGGATATAAAATCTTACAAATCGTACAGAACAGAAGACGAACATATTTTATAGGATGGAAATACTGTGACAAACTCAAAATTTGTCCTAACCTAAGAACAACTTGTAATAACCTAAATTTACTTTCATGGAAGTCAATCCTCATTAGATTCGAAATACCTAATATCAGAATAAAATTGATTTATTTTATTACATTATTGCTGATTCAGTATCTCTAATTTCAGAAGAAGAAAATGACTTTCAAGGAAGTTATGTACGTCTCCTGAAGCAATTTTATTTCAAAAAATTATCTTGTTTTTCAAACAGCGGCACTTGAATCTTATGTGTATGTCCAGCTAGCAATCTCAACATTAATGCTGCATAAATCCATCTTTCGTTCTCTAAGGATTCCCAAACTAGACAATTCTTATGCGCAAATACTTCTTTCTCAACATCGCATTGCCCTCTGGGCAGCTGATGCAACAAAGCCCAATTTATTGCAGCTTCCGCGATAGCCTTATGAGTAACGCACAAGTTGGGATTGTCATGACCGGAAGTTGATATGATATTCGAACGTTTAATGGCGTCAGTTACGTTACAACATTCATGCATTTCCGTTCCAAATTTTTGGCTTGTTATCAATCCGTCTTGCATAAATATTGGAAGGAGAGTGCTGTTGTCAGTGCAGTATTTTAAATTTATACCAAAACGCGGTAATAAATACATGTATGTGTTGATTAAGGAACCTGGTAGGCCAACCCAAGCCAATGTTAAGCCATTTAAGTAATCAAAATGTGACAAGACAGTCATCATATCTGCTACGGCTTTTACATTGTTAAATTCACATGAGGAGATACCTACAACGGGTACTTTCGCTCCATCCGCAATACACAATATATGGCACTGATTATCCATTTTACAAAAAACCAAATCTGAATACACAGCGCACATATGACCAAAATCTTCCAAGTACTGCGCATTGCTCCACTCCGAATTAACAATAACATTGACACTTGCATTCAACAATTTCGCCGCATTATTAATTGCTAATTGCGTTTCCAAACAAGGCCTATCCATAATTAGTGAAATTCGAGCGTTTTGGACAGCGCAAACATTTAAATTCCTGTGTTTTGACAAGCACTTCAAATCTAATGCAGTCCATAATAGCGATTTAAATTCAGATGATGTGAAACATTTTGGGTCGACCAAATCGCGCCCAACTATATTGACGTCTTTTAAAGATTCATGCGCTTTCGTTTTACATACTGTTGCGAATTTTTGAGCAAATTGTTTCAACATTTTTGTGATTAGACTTCGGAGAATTTTGACAGAAAAAAACAAAATTTATTTACAATACAAAATATATAATTATTTTTGTTTTATATTACAATATATTATTAAAAAAATGTATGAGTTTATTATATGTTTAGAAATATATTATATTTCTACGTCTGGCTCTTGAATTATTCCTATAAATAAAAATTACAAGTATTTTTTACAATAATTCTAAACTTAATTACATTACAATTCAATTGTTATTACCATCGTGGTTAAAGTGAATCTTAGGAGGTCTCACTGACAGTTGCCAACGAAATACATAGAAAGCATACCCTACGAAGTGATTTGCCCCTTAAGCCAGGGCAAAGTTTAGGTTATTGGGTGGTGGGGGCAGATCAAGAAAACCCTTTCGATGAGCTATCTGGAACTATCCTTCAGCGGTTATGTGTTTATTTGCTAAATGTCAACGAGACCTAAGACTCACTTTTACCGAAATCGTATTTATCGCATTTGCTCCTTTTTAGATCGTATCGTTTATTATTAATTATAAACAATTAAATTTTTGTAATTTTCACTACCTTGGAGAAACTATCTAAAAACGCGACGTTTGTGTATCGGCATTTTTTTTTATGAGTTACAGCGTTCATGTATTTTCGCAGAAACGCAGTACGCGAAAGCGCAAGTTTGATAATCACTACAACTTACGTGACTATTGAGCCAGTATAACAACTAAATTTTGTATCAAACTGACAATATCAATTTTGTTTTAAGCTGTTTAATGTTGGCAACTACAGTAATAAACAATTGATAAATGCACTTACTTCGTACTTGAATTTCTCCATCACCAATTTGGATACGCCTACCTTCCGACACATATGATATCTGCCTATCATTCGGATTTCTGATTGTTTCTCTATGGTCGCCATTTTTTATTGCCGATTTTGGTTTGGATAAACTTTGTTTCAATCTATCATGAAAATTTGGTTGATTCCCATCTATAATATTTGCATCTGAAATTTCACATTTTCGGTTAGATTTTTGTCTTCAGGATATAGATACAGTAATATAATTACTTTGTTCGCTTATATTTGTTGAATTACTACGCTGTACTGGGTTTTTGTATCGATGCGTCAAATTGTTTTCAACTTTTCTTGGTCTTTTTAACTGTTTTGCTGGGTTAGTATTATTGTATCCAGTATTATTTGGGGTTAAATTTGCAATAGAAGAAGGGATATTCTGTGTTTGGTCATGCATGAATTGTGGATTGATATCATTGTTACTACTGTTGTGTTGTTTGGTTGGGTTAGTATGACTGAATCTAGCAGAACCTGGCCAATTTCGTGTTGGTATACTGTTTTGTAAATTAGTTGTTGGATGAGTATCGTATATTTTCGAATGGTGGGCATTAGCATAAGTTAGATTAGAATTAGTAGCATTTGTTGGTGTATTATATAACTGTTGTTTGATGTTACCGTCAGTACTACTATATCTGGAAGTATTTGGTACCGAGTGTACATAATGCATTGATTGTTGTGGATTATTGAGTTGAAATTGTGCATTGGCACTACTAGAAATCGGTAGATTTATTATTGGATTATTGTATATTTTTGGTTGGTTAGTATGATTGTAATTTGCATTAGTTGTGGAGGTATTTAGTGCTGGATTATTGTTTCGAAATGGAAAGTTGGTAGGAAAATTAATTGATGAACTATTTGGTCTGATTGGTATGCCAGGCAATAGAGAACTCCCATTGGGCATAATATTCGCCGAACCAGAAGGTAAAGCATCTAGCATTCCTCTAGCACGTTCTCCTAAACAAAGAAATGACAGAGTAAACATAAAAGAATGAACAAAACGGTTAATAAGAATACATCTGTCATATGTGTTTTGGCAAATGTACGTATTAGGAGAAATGTAAATATATACCGCTTAAAATGTGCTCGTTCGTCTCTAAAATTGATCATTGCCAATACAATATGCATTTAGCGATTGAATTAAACAAATGTGCGCGTTGTTCAGAAAATAATGAATTGGATTTTACAATACTTACTTACGCTTTCTTCTTCTAAGTGGTACTCATCCCAAGCCGTCTTCATTTCTTCTTCATTTAACTCTTCATGCGTTTGATTTTTCAGTAAAGCTTCATGATCACAGAAATTATGCAAAATGGGATTGTGGGAAACCCACAGTTTTGCTAACAGCCGATCAGGCGGTAGAGTTGGCGTTGGGCGTTTCTCCAAAAAGTCTAAATTTAACCTAAATAATATAAATTTGTTAGCGCATAAACAGGCACTTTTATTATATTTTAATTCTACTTACTTGTACATTCTTTGTAAATCATCGCTTTTGAAATGTCTAGAAATTTGTTGTTCGTCGACCACACGGCAAGAGATTGCTAGTTTGGTAACAGCACGACTGTAAACCACTTCTTCCATAGTTCCCTAATTTAGTAAATAAAAACAAAGACTCAATTATAATAATATAAATAACCTAATGAAATATTTGAACACATTTTCTTACCATCGCAACTAAACGATAAATATAACATTCTCGCTCCTGCCCAAACCGATATACACGAAATACAGATTGAGAATCATATGCTGGATTCCAACTAACATCCATCAATACCACTCTACTTGCGGCGACTAGATTCAGTCCCAAACCACCAACTTTATGCGAAATTAAAAACAATCTAAACACCAAAGATAATTACATATTAATTCCACCTAAAAAAATCACAAAGAAAGCGTACTTAATCTTTTTATGTTTATCATTAAACCAATCACAAAAAAGCGACCGATTATCCGACAGCACTGCCCCATCCATCCGCAAATAATTATTTCCTTTCCGCCAACATTGACCTTCTATCATTCGAGTTTCTTTTAAAAAATGTTCAATCAAATCCAGTTCAATTATCGATGAAGAAAACACCAGTAATTTTTCACCAATGAATTCGCACTCCTTAATAATTGAAAAGAGCAGTTTCATCTTAGGACCATGTTCCAAATTGGTCATTAAATCATCTGGAACTTGATCTTTAAACCAATCAAATGGAACTGATGTAAGGCCTTCTGCTTCTAGATCTTTGGGAAATGTTATATCGTCGTTTGTTACATGTTTTTTCGATGTTGAATCATTGCTATCTTTCACTTTTTCATCTTTTTCTTTCTTATCCAATTTCAATTGCAGCATTGCTGGATGCGTCCAAATATGTTGCAAATTATGGAAATCTTGAAACATCATCTTTTTATATGACATATTTTGGCGCAATTCCAAATATAGATTATATAGCTTGATTTGTGTTAAACTCAGTTGTAGAAATAGAACATGTTCGTTCTTTTTTGGTAGATATGGTTTTAATTCATTCACTTCGTATCTTTGAACGGTCGTTTCCAGTTTCTTGTGCAATACATGCGAACGCTTTCGCATTAAATTTATATCAGCTTTACTTGAATCTTCGAACTGCCCATTCTCAATAGGATTTATGAAGCACCTAGCAAATGGAATTAGAAATATAACTTAGACAGACCACATTGGAAGAAATAAGGAGAGATCTTTGCTCAAAAACAGACATGATAGACTTCATACAATGAATTTTCCTACACTAACCTAGTATATTCCTTGAATGTCCCCAACAAACTTGGTTTAACAAAATTTACCATGTAATAATATTCTTTTAAATTATTTTGCATTGGAGTCCCAGTTAAAATAATTCTCCGAGCCGTTTTAACTTCCACGAGCGACATAAAAATATTCGTCTTTCCCGATTTCAAAATATGACCCTCATCGCATACCACCAAATCCGGTCCTGGGCTCAAAAGAGCCTCTTTCAAAAACGTCGATGATTCCATAATATTCCGCTTTGAATGGATAACACTTTTAAAAGTATCATAACTAATAATCAACACTCCACCCGTCTTTCTCCATCGCCTAACTTCAGAAACTTTTCTGCAGAACGACTTAAATCGATCTGGCGTTATAAAGTAAATCTTCAACTTATCAGAAACATCTTTTAACGTTTTCTTAAACTCGTTACACCAGTTGTAAACAGTTGTCAGTGGACATAGTACTAAGATATGTTTGACATTTGTGATTGGGTGGGTGAGAATTGTATGGGCCAGAACTATAACTTGCATTGTTTTGCCTAGGCCCATACAGTGGGCCAAAATACAACCGGCGCCTTTGCTGTCTTTTAAACGGGCAACACTTTCGAAACAATTGTCCCACATGAACTTTATGCCATTTATTTGATGAGTTTTTAAAATTGGGATTAATAGAGGGTCCACGCTAACTAGAGGTTCTTTCAAAACGTTATCCCAGTCCAGGACTAGTTGGGGTTGATCTTTGTTGAAGGCCGATTGAGATAAAACGACTTCTAGCTAAAGTTACAAATTATTTTTTTATTATATAAAAAATGTTGTCACTACTTTATTTTCAAAATCACTTACCGATTTATTTTTTTGATCAATTCTCTTTCGTCGATCTGCTTCTTCTTTATCAGCTTGTTGTGTTTCGGCTTGCAATAACGAATCCGGAATTACTTCTCGAATATTATGTCTACCTTTACTCTTATTCTTAGGTACTATAAACCTAAAACAATCAATATTAAAATCGAAAAATATCTAAAAGAATATATTTCAAAATAACTTACTGAACATCACTATCATCTGAATGCGCTTCAGATTCTGAAGTATCATAAATTGCAATTGAGTTCCTTTAGAAATAAAAGATATAATGAAAAATTCGATAAAACGATCTAATTATAAAATAGCGTAATAAACACTTACTGTAAACTAGAAGCCGGATCACATGTACTCGATGTCCTTCTTGAAAGAAAAAAGAAACACATATTTTATTTTAAAACCATTTTGTGTCTCGCGAATTGCCCCCCTAAATGTATTACAAACTTACTTTCTATATTTCTTTTCGCCAAACTTCTCCAGCAAAGTATTTGCGACAGAATCATTCGTCGAATCAGAATCATTATTATTCAAAGTGCCTCTTAATAACTTATCTCTCCTCCATTTACTTTCCGGATCATCTTGATCAATTTCATCGTCGCTAAGTACATAAGATTCATTCGGAATACGTGTCGCTTTTTTTGTTTTTATTACAGGTTCGTACTCAAGTAAGTCATGACTACATTCTTCATCGGTGTCATCTGAAGAAACAACTTGAGGACTTGCTGAACCACTTATGGAACCCGTATTACTCGCGTTATTTGCGTATTCGGAATCATCGGAAATAACACAATCCGATGTCAAAGAATCGGTATCATTATCAGTGCTATCTTCAATCGTATTTGTTTTTATTTTTTTCCTTTTAACTATGCCAGAATCATCACTACTCGAACAACGCGAACGCATGGTTTTGTTTAAAGTTTTTAAATTTATTAAACTGAAATATTAAAAGTTTTATAGATAATAAGTTAACCAAACTAAAAAATGTATCTGTTGAGGAGTTCCAAAAACAGTCATCATAAAGTTGACCAAGCTTTGTATTTAATTTACATATTTTATCTGTGTACAGTTGTTTAGACTATTAAAACAGCCGCCATATGACAATATTCTTAACTCTTATTACACGATAGAAAAAGTGCAATAATTTATTCAAAATACTAGAAAAATATGCAATATTAGTTTATTTTTGAAAAAGATGCAACTATAGTTGGTTATAGGTATTCAAATTTATTTCAAAAAGGGAACAAATAAATAGTTTATTTAACCCCAAAATGTAAATTTAAAAATTATAAATTGTGTGTGTTATAAGCTAGGAAATTAAATAGATCAACAAATAGTCATAACTATGAAACTTAATTATTATACAATCAAATCAAATTCAATTATTCCAAAATAACAATGATGCTAGAGCGATGTTCCGAAAATGGTAACGAAAGTGATTGGTCGATCAGTATTAATATATTTTTTTATCAATAATTAAATTACCTATTAATTTTAGTCGACAGATCGCGACCGTAAGCATTTTCGGAATATGTGTAGTAATTCCAAAATTTATACAGAAGAAAAAATTAAATAAAAAATAACTAAGCTACAAAATATATCTACAGGCGGATCGGAATAGCTTGTACTGCGTCCTTGATGTGCGCAAGACTGTTACCACCACTACTATAAAATATACATACTGTTTATAGTCTTGTATATTTCTATCATCTGTTCACACTTTTTTCTGCGCATATCGCAGATTCACGCTATTCCGAGCCGCCTCTCTCTCTGTTTATATATATATATATATATATATATATATATATATATATATATATATAATTTGAGATGTAATAAATTAGAACTATTTATTGCAAACCCCTCTTTAAAAATCTAAAAACTCTACTAAACATAACAAAAAAAAATTACCGTTCAATCTGTAAATCCTCCCTAGACTTAACCAACTGAATCCGACACTGTAGTAACAATTTCGGATCAACCTTGATTTGTGAAGAAATCCCGTGTCCCTTAGTAGATAGATCCGTGCTAGAATGATCTGAAACCAAAGTTTTCTGCCGAAAATCTATTAAAATCTCAGACACGGATGACTCAGACGAGTGAGTTGGAGAAGAGCTTGATGAATCACTTAAAGATATATCGTTGCATTCATCGCTAGTATTATAATATAATCGGTTATATGCCTCTTCTCTTTCTTCAGCGTCTGACACCTCGCCTTCAGATTCTTCGAATTTTATTTCATATACATCACTTTCTAATTGGTTGGTATCAGATGATGATAATTGGTTAGTAAGAGCTTCCTTATCAGTTGAATCGAAATTGACTGTTTCTTGACTAATGTCTTCAAGTTTAATTACGTCTATATCCAAATCTGCCATAGCAATTTCTAGTTTTTTATCATATTCTGTTTGTTCTTTATCAAAATCTATTATAATAGTATCTTGTTCTTTTTGATCCTTTTGATCAAGTTGAGCTCGATCCATTTGAACTAGATCTGCTTCATCTTGATCCAGTTGATTTGTATGTTCTTGATCTTGATCCACTTGTCCTTGATCCGTTTTGTATTGATGCGGATCATTACCAGCTTGAACTGGATTAACTTGTTCTGGATTCATTCCAAGAGTGGTTTCTTGAGAGTCTGGATCCGTCTTAATATTTTGTGGTTCAAGATCTATTCCAACAATTTTTGGTGGTTCTGGTTGCGTTAACTGGGCATGTTCCTCAGCAAATCGTTCTTGTTGTAACGCAACTTGATAGTCTTCTGTACTTTGTAAGTCATCCAAATTTTGAATTGATTTAATTTGAATTTCTGATGGATTCTCGTCTTTGATGTTTTCTGATCCTACTTCATTCTTTTCCTCATCCTTAATCTGTGAGCTTTCATTCGTTTCTCCTGAACTTTCTTCTTCCGCATTTATTACATAACCACCTTGTTTTAAGACTTTCTCAATGATATCCGCATATTCCTCTCCTTCCGTGTCGTTTTCTGATCCTGTTTCATTTGCATTCATCACCAAATGTACTTGGTCTTTGCCAACACTAAAACCTTGGTAGAATGTTCCACTTTTTTCGCACAAAATCGGTTGGATTGTGATCATATTGTCATAATCTTCGACTCCATTTAGGATTATTGTATCAACAGAGCCATTGCTTGCTCTGTCGAATTCGTCGGCTTCAACTTTAATTTCTGAAAATTGAAGTAAATCTGAGCTATTTGAGGATTGGATGTTTGATTGCGAAAATCGTGGTTTAGTTAGTGTAGATGATGATTGGAATGAATGAGCATCTACTTGCGATTCAATTTGCAAATGTAATGTTTTCTTTTCAGTTTGATTTTGCGAATCGGCAATTTTAGATGGTTGTAATTTGGTTAGATTATTTTGCGAATCCTGGTTAGATGACTGCAAATTTCGATTTTCTTTCGATTTTATTTGAACATTTTGCAATCCTGTCGACGATTGATTTTCTTGTGAATCGTCAAGAGTTTGAATATTTTCCAAGCTTTCAAATTGATCCGATGTAATCAAATCTAAAATCTGATCGGATCGAACATTTTGATCTTCTTGTGATTTGGTTTGACCATTTTGCAAATCATCAACTGACGATTCTTCTGATCTAGCAAGAGTTTTATTATTTTTCAATTGATGCAAATCTAATATTTGATTGGATTTCGATTCATTTACAGTCTGATTATCTGGCGATTCAACAACAGACATATCAATCTGATCCTCTTGATGTAAACATTGTTTGTATTGAGAATCTATAAGATTAGTTGAATCATTGTTTTGATTCCGTAATGAAGACAAATTAGTTTGGGTTAGCAAATCCAACGAATCATTCGATGGTTCAGAATTATGTTCTCGATTAACAGTATTTTGACTTTCAATACTATCAGCATAATTTTCTGTTTTGAGTTTTTTCGGCAGACACAAACTCGAATCAGATTGTTGAAGTGATTTTCGCTTCGAAAAACTTATTGAATTTGATTTCAAATTGAATTGTTTAGCATCACTTTCACTTAAATGTTCTATTTGCTGCGTTTTCTTCATGATTGGAAGTAGTTCTAAATGTTGCGATTGCCACTTACAGAAATTCATATTATTCTTGGATTTCAAAAATTCTATATTTTCTATAGCACTATCGAAGAACTTTGATAGTTTTTCATTGTTTCGCTGAACGTTTTCGTAGTTTTTGTTATATTCTAATTTACTACAACGATCGTAAAATTTATCAAACTCTGTTTTGAAACTGTGTATAAAAAAGTCGACGTCTTTTTTTACTTCCAATATCATATCACAAGCAGCTGTCGAACATTTTTGAGGCACTTTGGTTTCACTATCGATTTTTTTATCCTCTCTTGGCGAAGATTCCGATACAATACTATTTTCGGTCATTTGTAGTAATCGATTTTTATCAAAATCCACATTTGTTTTAATAGATTTGGTATTTTTGTTTCTGTAACATAAATTAAGAATTAATTACTTAATTTATGTTACATACAGTCGTCACCACCACTATGTTTTAAATATATTTTTTTCGTTACATCAATCAATTAAAACAATGATTTCATAATATACATATATAAAAAATATGTTTGTTTAAATAACGTTAATTTTATTGGTGCGGTTAAATATTGAAATAGAATTTTGAAAATATATTAATGAGTTAAATAAAATTATCTTACTTTGGTCTATCATCCATAGCTCGAGTACAAATTGCACGAAGTCTCCATAATTGTTTCGGGTTACAAATGAAACATTGCCAGTTATCCTGTATGTAATTTGGACCGAAATTTCGATCCAAGCATTCCTAAAAAATAAATATGAAATTGATCAAAACCCCAGTTTTAAAATTCACGTCTTATTTCTTCCATCTATACACTCCACAACTGAGTTATCCCAAAATGTTAAAAAAAAAAAGAAAACACTTACATTGCAAAACAAACAAGTGCACTTTGAACAATTATAGTTCATCGATGATTTCGTACACCATCGACACATAATATCGTCATCATTATGAAAGGTTAGGTACTCATGTTTTTCGTAATTATTTAAGCAATTAAAACAAACAATGACCCTTAAGGCTGGATGCGGATAGATTTTACCATACGTTATTTTAAAACATATTGTACACCGTAAACTCTCATGTGAACCTTTAAACCTCAATACTAGTAAAAATTATCTAAATTTTAAGTAGCCAATAGGTAAAACTGAGTCTTTAGGGGCGTCACTGACGTTTAGTAAAAAAAAAAAAAAAAACCCGCTGAAGGATAGTTCATCGAAATTGTCTTGATCTGCCTGCCCCCCCGACCACAGCAACTTTAACTTTACCACGGCTTAAGGGGCAAATCCCTTCGTAGGGTAGCTTTCTTTGTATTTCGTTGGCAACTGTCAGTGAGGCCCCTAAAGACTCAGTTTACCCACATAAGGTAAGGTGATTATTTTCAAAATAAATACCGGCATCGTTTAAAAAGAATTTATTGCGAAACAGCTCCTCTTCTTCAGAAAGTACTAAAATAATATCGTCCGATTTACGTATTATTTTCTGCATTTTTTTTGTTGAACTGTCAATATTTGACAGAACAATTGAGCAAGAATCTGATGTTATTTTACATTTTCGCACTTGAAATTTAAAAAAGTGTAAATATGAGTACTAAATAGAATACCACAAGTTGAAAAGAAAAAAAGAAAGTACCTGTTTCGTTAAGTTACTTCATTTTTCTGATATTTTGCGTATATTAGTGCAATTATTGTAATATTAGCACAAATACAATTTCAACCACATTTTCACAAATTAAACAATAAATAAACTTGTTATTATGATTATTGTAATGCATACATATAAATTGACAGCAACAACTTTTAACCCTGCCTTATCACTCAGTTTCCTGCGAACATAACAACCAATAACAACCGATAACAGCATAGATAAACTACCAGCCAAGCCAGAGAGTAGGGAGAGCAGTGTTGCCAGGTCAAAAAAAAAAACACCAGAAAAGTTGCCAGAT
>JADQWA010000569.1:0-24686 GCA_018344505.1 Nebria ingens riversi | reverse complement strand
TTCGTAAAAGAAAGTAAAAAGCCTAAGTCTTACTAACTTTGAAGCATTTGTGCATCACATCAAATTTTAAATCTATATTCAAAAACTAGATACCTCAAGAAGCAAGACTCTAATGGCAACATTTATATCAAAACCATAGACCTATTTATATAAACCCTGGCAATTGATGAACCCTGATTACATCCAAAATACATCTTGTGAAGTTGTCGTGGCTTTCGTGTTTATTATTATCCGTATCCCATTACCAAATATAACGGTTCAGTAAGGGTTGAATACCACTGAATAAAATTAATACAGCCTGTTTGAGTTAACTAAATACGTTGTATTGTAAATCGTGGTAATGAAAGTTTAAACACTTATTTGTAAATCTGAAGCTAGCTGCTGCGTTTGGGTCACGATGGTACGATGCTACTGTGTTGATATGCGCATTGCGAGGTTGCAATTTAAACCGCTAATTACCTGCGCAAATACCCATATCTCCTCCTACTCTGACCACCGACTGTGTAAATTATTCTACGAATACACAAAGCAAACACCAACCTTGGACTGGTTACAATACAACCGTGACTCCTCTATATACACTAACCAACTATGCGGTTAACATACGTCTTGGTATTGTTTCCCGGACCACTTGTTATGTCTTCAAATTTATCACATTATCATTTTCGCTACCAATGATGTATAATCAAAATAAAATGCGGTTTAGTTGCTAAATGACGTTAAGGAGAAAATTCAGGATATAGAAGTAACGCAATTGGTTACAAAACCTAACAATTGAATCAACAGGATTCAAATTAAAAATTATTTTTCACATTTACTGTCTACTACAGAATCGCAAACATACTTCTGCGCAATTAAACTCAGAATATAAAAACTAGACTACAATTTACAATGTTGTATCTATATTTATATAAAACGAAACATGTTCAATAACATAGGTTTACTAATATATCTACTCCGGATGTCAATAAGTAACAATTAATTATATATGCTATCAATAGTCTATACTCCGTATTTATTAATATTCAGCTACTGAATAATCTTAGCGTAGTATTTTAGTAATTTATAACATACATCACTGACCATTTCCTGTTGGAATTTCAACGTATTCTAAGATCTTAACTAACGTTTGACAAGCACATATTTATCCTGTACATACACACAGTCCACAATTATCATCCACATCAAATCAAAGCAACATACTTTATGTAGAAGATAATTATAGATACTCTGTATAAAGTAAGTCAGACGTTGTTCAACATTACTTTTCTGAATGGAGACTTCGTAAATCGAGTAAGAATTATTGTACAATTAGTGTAAACGTGTATTAAGATTTAATTGAATAATTACTTAGTTTCCGGATGATATTTATTAGTTGGGATTTCTTATATTTGATTTTAATGTTATATACCAAAATAGCAATTTTTAATAATTGTTAAACTTTCGGATGTATTCGAATCTCATTTGTGAATTGAAGACCACGATTTTGTAGCCATAGAATTGTAGATAATCATGAATATAACTCTGCTCCGCTTCAACAACAATAAGTAAAATATAATACTAATAAATTCCGACTGTAACATTGCAAAGCGTAAGCTGACATTTGCTGGCCGGCACCGCGGCAAAATCTTGTCGGAACTCACTGGCCACACTGAGGATTATGTTTGCTTCAAGTGTAACAAAAACTACAACAATGTGTATATGTGTGTGTATGTGTGCAAGTGTGCAAGATAAGTAACAAACCCTTCGGCGTAAATCATTCTCAACCGGATCGAAAACCGGTAACCAATGACGTCACCACTGTAGTAATACTGCAGTGTTTGACTTCTGCGGTAATAGAATATCCATATGGTTATTCGTCCACATTGCGGTTACAACCGTTGAGTTTACAAGTTATAAATATTTATAATTAATCTAACCAATTATGACTGATTTATCTCAAGTTCAAGTTTGTTTTAGTACGAAGAAATATTATGTTATGTATCCAAAGATTATTTTGCAATGCAATTTTATATTTTAACACAATTGGGATTATTAAAATTTATATGTAAATCTAATACAAATTTATTTAATTGAATTCACAAGTGTAAAAAATATATATTCATATATTTACATCTTTTATGAAGTACTATAGAAAAATCTGCAAAACACAAAAAGAAAAGTCATAGACAACTTTGGTTTTAAAGAGAGTTTCGGGACAAGAAGTAGAAAATGTTGTCATGTAAAAATATTGAAAGTTTCACATAGTACGTGCGTGAAACTGTGGAGCAATAAAGTACCTACAGCAAAAAGCTTACGTCAAAAAATACGTAGAATGAAAATTTATGAGTAATTTAAAAAAATACATATACTTTTATTGGTGATTTACTGGGAAAAAAATATTATTTATACTGATAGCGTTTTTATTTGATGCCTATTTATTGTTATATTTTATGTAAATGATCTATTTGTAATTGTTTCATATACTTTTACACAAAACAAATTATTTCAATTAAAGTTTTAATTATTTATGTTGTTAGTTGAATTATTGAAAATGTATAAAATCAAATAACAAAAAAAAAATGTTTAAAACCAAATGCAATCAGTTATGTAATGAATTTGTTTTAATATCCAGTTCTGTAATTCATTGAAAATAATTTCAAATTATTCACTTTTAATGTAAAATTTAATTATGATTAACAATCTAAAAAGGCACTAAAAATAAAATGTTACGCTGTTGAATACATTAATGAAATTTTGATAATAATTATAAAATATAATTGCATATTTAGTATGCGTGATATAATAATAATATAGATTTCACATCATCATTTTTACTACGAGGTTGAAATTCATATATTTTCGTGGCCAACAATAGTAAATACAATCTATCGCAAAAATTATCATATTCGCAGTATGTGAACGCATATTTGGCAACCTCCAAATATTAATATTTGTATTAGTTTTAATTTTATCCATCAATATTTGCGTTGTCTTATATTTATATTTTATATTATATCTACTACTACAACGAAAGATTTTTTTAAGACAATCACACACATATTAACAGTGAGAAGTAGTAAATATATTTTGTGGAACTGCGATTTTTATTAGTATAAATATATTAGGCACATTTTTTCCTAACAATGAATTATTGAGTTGTTTCTCCCTTACAAGAGTTTCAGTGATAACTTGATGTTTTTTTGTCTAGTTATATTTTATTCTCCATATCATTGAATGACGTAGGTATAAAATATGTTTGATGTTACAAATCATTATAACTTTTAATTAAAAGTTTGTTTTATTAAATTAGTTAATAGAGAAAGCGAAATATATTAAAATTATTAACAGTTATTGTCAATTATAATTATTTCCATATGACAATATATATTTCACATCATAACATATATTCATCAATCAGAATATAGTTTTTTACCGCTCGTCAAACAGGCATTATATAATTCATATATTGAAACTGTATATATATATATATATATATATATATATATTATATATATATATATATATATATATATATATATATATATATATATATATATATATATGGGTTAACCTGAGTTAGCGTTGATACGTTTAGCAAATATTGTAATTTAGCATTTATGATAGTTTAATTGACAGCTAGTCAATACTGTAATTTAAACAGGTGCATTTATGATCATATTTAATTTTGAATAAATTTCTACTTATACGGTGAAATAATTAAAATTCTTCTAAATTATTAGTGAAATATTACAATTTTACAAACTTTAACAAGGATAATATCAATTTGAATTAATGATAAATTAAAGTCTTTATTTAACATATCTGCAACCAGTTAAGTAATAAGTAAAATCTAAGAATTGTAAATGTCAAATTAATTACAAACAGTAATAATTACTAGAATCTCGAAGTAGACTACCAAGTTTTATATTCGTGAATTAATTTAAAGTGCTATATAAAATGTTACTTTCAGTACATTAAACACAGCCTTGGGTGTTAAGTCTTAACACTGCTGACAGTTTATAAATAATGTATTTCAACTAAGAAGAAAAAACACATACGCACATTTTATATGTAAACTGTTAATAGAACTAATATATAACCATATATATGCTAAAACGGTTCAATGTAATTTAGCATCTTGATGATAACTGGGCTAATAATGACAAATGTGTGAAAAATGACCATGTTCTTTGAATTGGCAACAGTTACGGAATCTTTAAGGCCATTTTAAATTGAATCTCATATTGATAAATTACATTTAATAATACACTATCGTGTAATTATATATATATATATATATATATATATATATATATATATATATATATATATTAATTAATTTTTATATTAAAAATATTAGACATTTATAGAGTACAGCCCTTAGTAAGTCAAAGCATACATTTACATATGTATGTACCTCTTGTATATTTTAAAATGTATTGTGGGTCGTTCACATTACGACCTAATTCTCTGTACATAAGTTCTTGTTACTAGCGATGAAAGACGTGCATATTTAAACGTCGATGTGTGTTAAAATAAATCTACCGAGATTGGTCCCACTATGCCATACAAGGACTCCATTGCATATGCAATACCTAATGTTGCTTACTTCATACAAGCTATCATTATCGTCTTTGTATCTATGTATATTATAAATGTCTCTTCATTATTTATGTTACGATGACGCATGTCGTAAACAATGGCGCTTTAACGTATGCTCACTTCATTTTGACGCAATTTTCATTTTGATATTTACAATAAAATAATCTGAATTATACATATATTTCGGGTAAAAATTACTAATTTTTATAAGAAAAGAAATATAATTCAAATATAAATATATAAATAAATAAAGCCGAAATATCACGTGGTTCAACGATTGATGTCAAAAACATCATATATATATATATATATATATATATATATATATATATATATATATATATATATATATATATATATATATATATATATATATATATATGATATATTATATATATATATATATAGATATATATATATATATATATATATATATATATATATATCTATATCATATTTAAATTTACACATTTACATGAAACCTACGTAATTCGCACGTGGATAAATATAATTTAAACAAACACAAATACAAATAATTAAACGAACAGAGACAACAGAATATGTACTATATTATGACAAGTTGTCGTATTATTTGTTCGATATATTCGATCACAACGCCCACTCAACTATATTACATGAAAATGCATAGAATACATTCAATTGTATATAAGCTAACAACAGTGTATTATAATTGACTAAATTTTCATAGTTTGCAAACATTAATAAAATTATAAATATTGTTTAGCTTTAGTTGATTTGATAGTCGAAATTTTATTTAGGTTTTATTATAAATTTTGTATTAAATAAATGGCTTCAAATATTGTGTAGATCTTGAAATGATTAGCAGATATTATTAGATACGTCTTTTAAACGTAGTAAACAAACCTTGAACAAACAATGTGAATCGTAGCGCAATTTCAACTGTGACACGCGTCAGCAGTAGAAGGTAGCAATATTGTCTCACATTTTAATGGAGAACTTTTGCCCACATAGGTATAGATATCAGAAACTCAGACAAATAAATTCAAGTTGTTTATATATACATGCATAAAAATACTTCACTCCATTTTGTCTCTTTGATTAAAATCCATTTTTAGATATGTGTTTACATCTGACTCGGATGTCAAGATAAACAAGAAACTTACAAAACAGACTCCTCTACCAAGTCCGTTGTGGCACCATGTAGATTATGTTTAAAACAGAAACTTTAATAAGATTATATAGAGTTTCATTGCTAAAAAAAACAAACAGCGTAGAGAAAAAGGAAAATATAGAATATAAAAACACAAAGGAACAGTGTCTTTGATTTAAAAAAAAAAAACATTATTTAATTAATATTACTCGAATGCAATTCAAAAGCTAATTTTATTTCTGTTGTGAAATAGCAAATCATATGAATATATAAATAAATGAAGAATTGTTTTCCCCATCTAATAAAATCGCAATACGTATTTTCTTTTCTTTTTAATTCAAAAATTAGAAAAAAAAAACAATAAAATATTGATTAGGATTTTTACCATAATCTATAAAAGTTCGTTCCACATTCGCGTTTTGAACAACTATCACGTATTTTTAAAACGTATAGTTCAAAATAAATTTCATACGTTAGATCTTATTACTTTGGTTTACTTTCATCAGTATTTTATTGTACTACCGTTACTTACGCTACAAAGTTGCAATACTAGTAGTATAGCAAGTTACAAACCTAACAGCCAGAAATATACATATTTTATTGGTTCATGATTTATCTGACTTGGCTAAGGAACAGTATATCTCTAGAAGGACGAATGATACATGGAAACAACCGGTACACAAGGTTCTAAAGGGATCTTTCATATAATAGCATTTCGTTCTTACAATACATCTTTGTCTACTTGTCATTACAACCCCCTACATACATTTGATTTTATATTTAATTTAGATTATTTAAGAAATTTTTGTACTGTTATCAGAAGAGTTAGAACAACGACGTTAACATACCCCTAGCAACCTCGTACTGGTTTTAAATATGCTCCTATTAAACGTAAAAGAAACCTTTCCCAAGATAAAATATTCTTAGTGTTTTCTCTTGATGTTCACATCCAAGTTTTATTCGCTTAAAGAGTTAAAAGAACAACAACATTGAAGTGAAAAGGTAGGAAAGCGATAGTTAAGGGAAACGCACAAATTCACGCTTACGTAAAAATCTGGGCACACACGAATACAGACCGGGTTTATTCGACTAGTTCGGTGCGCTCTGTAATACCAACCACGGGATAGGGTCCAACATGCTGCGTTGAAAATAAAATAAAAAAAAGTTGAAAGTTTTCGCGCAAGTTAGAACGAGTTATCTGTGTTAACTCTCCCACGGGCATTTGCACGGGTGCGGCAAGAGGAACGGTAATTGGGAGGATATGATCCACATATCCTATAGACCCTGGTTATACATGGAAGGACAGCGATATCTTTTTGGAAAATGGGGAATCAGTCAATTCATACTTTATTTAAATTTGCTTCCATGTTTCTGGTTACATATATGTTCACAATACGATTTGATTTAAATTTTGTAGAAATTCATATAATTTGCGAGTTGAAAATCTATATATGTACTAAAAATGCGCAGTATTGAAGTTGGCAAAAAACGTTCATTCATAAATATTCCAATCCTTATATGGTTTGTAAGAGGGGAGGTTTTTTACGACAGCAGCAAATACGACAGGTTTATTGTTGCGCAATATCTTTGTTTAATTTCATCATAAAATGTAAATGTAGAAGAAGGGGAAAAGATTTACTGAAACTTACCATCCGTTTGCGTATAATAATACGGCCATCATACATAATAGAAATATCATGGACCTGAGGGAACTCCGAAGAAACTGCTTAACAAGAGTACTAAGGAGTGAGTATACAGGTGGGAGAGGGGACAGGAGACACTTTAAAACTGTACCACATTGGTTTATTTACGAGGTCGTCGCTGAAGTTGACGCATGGTAATAAGAAAATCGTAAAAGTAAGATTCAATTATTTTGTACCACACCGTACCATCATACTCTGCGTATGTTCAAATACCTTAGTTTCGGGCATAACAAAGGAAAAAGTATTTTCAAATGGAGTTTAACCGTGTAAAAGTTTGTTAATTTAATAGTTCCGAGGTTCAAATTTATTAAACTTCATTAATAAGGTCAAGGTATACCAGAATTGCGTGATCTGAATTTCGTGATAGTAACTTCTTTTCAAGTCAAATAGCGTGTCTTCTTTTTAATTATATTCACTTTAGTTAATAATTTTATTTCTTTGTAATAAATTTACCAAACATGTTAAAGAATTTGTGTTTGATTAAATTAACAAAAAAAAAAAATTGGAACTTTATTTATTAAAAAAAAACAAACATAGGTAGATGAAAATTAATATGAGTAACTCAAAGATGGAGTACTTAATAAAAATTTAGATTTCAATGGCCAAATACATACAGCATTTAATGATTATTTATTTACCAATGAAATCGATACCAGCATATAACATTGCGCCATCCAATAAAAACCTACAGCCATCCCATGCTACAAACAGCAAATTCAGTGATGGTGCCGACCTCGCATCAAAAGCCAGAATAACGAGAACGGTACTGGGTAAGGGCACCTTAGGGACCCAAATGTCTCGGCTCATTACCGTTGATGTATCGCAAATAAATAACCACCGACTTTATCGGACATATTCGGTAATCGTCGGTTTCATAATTGATGTGACGACTACTGGATCCGGCCTCTGGATCCTCAAGTGCCGCGCTGTGAACGTGTGTGACTCACTCGCCTATCAATAGCGGTCCATCGTCCTAAATTGGTCTGTATACCGCCAATAGAAGCTCGCGAAAGACGGATAAAAATAAAAACGTATCCGACCGGATATACGCGTCATTCCGATCAGGGATTCTCAATATGTGAGGCACTATAACTAGCTTGGTTGAGACAATAATAAATATTGCGAAAAACACTACAACACCTATATATTTTATAGTTTTGGGTAGTTGTTACTCAAAATCTGTAACAACCTCGGTTTTACAGTTTGGAATTGTTACTTAAGTATTTTACGAGCACGTTGACCACATTAAAATGTAAAGTATACCTATATAGTTTGAGAATGACTGTAAGACGCGACTGGTCATTGAATTTGTCACAATTTCGCCAAGTTTACGTGCGGCAGAGAGAAAGTTTTTAAATTCACTCGGATATATTACATCATAAAATATCGATAAAATTGTCAATTTTACTCCGTCTTTATTTCCCCTCGTATAACATAATGGCTGGCGGCGGTAGGATCGCGTTCATGTCGCCACCGTCCTCCCACAACCCACCTCTGTAGAAGTGATACAGTTGGTCGCTATATGTAGCGTCGTAAGAGACGTAATATTGGGGAGTGAGTGTGCGGCCAATATCGCTTTATGTTCGGGTACCTATACATACATGTATTACAGGACTTCGACCAGTTCCATGAACAGAAATAAAATAAAACTGAATACAAGGACACTTCGTACAGGTGACCTGTTCAGGATTCTATATATTCATATGCAGGACCGTACTTAAAACTTAATAATAAAAATCAAAAATAAATAAATATAAAACTGCAAATATTGATAATCATTCGTAATTTTACAAGTTCTTTCTATTTCTTTTAAGAACAGATAAAAAGTAGCAAAATAAAGCACTAACAAATACATTTTTAAGAATATCGCCAGAAATGGTAAAATCTTTCTAACTCCGTCACCTTATAAAATGTGTAGCTTGATGTAGATACGTATATATGTAAGCAACTCCACCAAATAATACAAATATTTACTTCTTATTTTTCAAGTTTCTGTGTAAAATCGAATCGCATCAATATATTTATTGTTATCCGTGTGTAGATAAAATAGTTGATTTTCATATTTAACCCATGTTGCTGTGTAGGTACCTAGATATATCGAAAGAGTCTTGTTTCATTTCGTGTTGGTCGAACGAAGCTTTGGCTTACGAATACAATTCATTGTTGTCGGTGTGTGCTTCGCCGGGTATTTATCCTGCTTATACGTGGGATTTCGCGACACTGTAACCGGGGCCCGTGGTTGACTTGATGGTTAATCTCAATTTAATCCGTTGCTAATCGAGTTTTATTTCTCTTAAGTCCTATACGTAAGTTTAGATTCGTGATTATAATCAACATGTTCAACCTTTTCAAATATTAAAAACACACGATGAAAATTGTTTTTATTTAATTAATATAATACATCAAACTGAAAAACATGTTTGTTCTATGTTTGACAAATTTATCCAATATTGATTGTTATGTTGTGTGAGTATCCTCTTAAAAATGTTAGATTTATTATATGTGAAAATAAAATCATCTCTATATTCTTTGTATCCATGTTTATAATACTAGTTCCAGTGAACGCCGTGTGACGCGTAACAGCGCTGCTTGGCGCTATAATTCACACTGAGCGATGATGTCCAAACACGTTGACAACTTTAGTACAGCATTATTGAATTTCCCAGCTAACAAATGGTACAAGTTAAGAGAACTACCGTTAAAAAAAATTCGAATGACATATTCCAAAGTAGAAAAAGAGGGTGGTAGTTTTTAAGTTTTCTGATCACGTCGACCGGGTCGTATAGGACCGAAATGAAAATTAAGAATCATTATTCTTTTCAGCTTCTTCCTCAGTTTCGCCTTCGCGTTCTTCGTCTCCCATACTTCTGGTTCGTTCTTCAGTGTTGTCGTCCAAGTTACCCTTAATACCTTTCGTAAAACATTCGCGCCAGCCAGCATAAAAATGCATGACGACGCAACGTGAACGGTACGAGTTGTGCGCGTCTTGTTATTGGGATATCGGGACGACGTCGTACCCAGTCTTACTCGTTCACATCTGTGACTTCGGTCCAACGGCGTAGCTACGCGTCGGCAAGGCGTACAACCATGCGTTCTGAATGCGAATTAGACACTGTGGACGAATATTTCTGTGTATGTTTTGAGTAGGTAATGTCCGTCTCTAGATGTATGTATGTTTTGTTTGCTTTCGGGTGATGCTCTATAGCTTATACCTCTCGCTCTGTTATTCTCTCTCGTAGATTACAAAGGTGTCCATAGAAATCTGTTGCCTTCTAATTATCTTCCATTTTCTCTGGCCCAAAACTCTTAAGATTAACTTTCCGACCCTTCGATGTTTACACTTCGTAACTCGTGTTTTCACGCTATTTACTTTAGTTGATATTTATTTATTCGGCCTATCCTATAGTGAAGTAAATTGAAAGAGGCATTGTGCTAATACAATATCTGGATTTACGTAATATAACGCAGTTATTGATTTAATTGAGCATTAGTACCAAATATACAATATATCTCCGAATCAATCAACTTTTATTTAGAATATATCTAAAATAATGGTTTGGATTGAAACACCTGCTGTAGCAATTCTTGTTTTGTTTATACTGTACATATGAAGTAATCTAATTTTGCTAGAAATTGCTGCGATCTATAATTTCAAACACAACCATGTACTCGTGTATATGACGTTCTCATTAAACTAAACATTATTGGCATATATGCAGGTATAGTTCCTGAACAACGTTTGAGAGCCTCATTTATGTAAATACCCTCCGGTTGACCGATATCAAACCCAACTCGATACCGTCTCATATTATCATAGTTATTTAAATAAACTTCGTAATCAACACATACATTTCAATTATATTAAAAAATATTTAGTACTATAGATTGAATAATAATTTATTATTTGATTCCAATATTTTGGACCAATTTACAGGATTGGATCACTTTCTTGAGGATAAAATGCATTTATTAGATTGTTTTGTATAAAATTCAACAACTTAAAAATCTATAGTATCTAGTATACAATGAAGCATAGACAGTCTGTCTGTCAGTTGCCAATAGAGCATTGTGCGTAGACTGTATAAGCTTCAGTACGCATCCAGGCCAACGGAATGACATCAACAAATGATTTTCCGGGTAATTTGTATTCCTTATGGATTGTGAAGCGAGCACGATTGATTACGTTCGTCCTACTCGCTAGCATTGGCATTGGTACCCTTTCGCCAGTATCACCCCTCTGTGTACCACGATGCACGCGTCAAATAACACTCTATCGCACTTGTTCTTCTTTCCGATTGTCTCGTCGCGTCTCATCTTCTCTATATTGTGCGTCTTTTTCTATGCGATACAGAGGGTGCAGTGTTACTATGGACAATATCAATGACCTTTTCTATAAACTGAATTAGGGAAAGGTTAACATCATCGTTTTATTGAGTTTAAAGTACTTTGAGCGCGTTGTGTCCTGGTCAAGTTACGAAGTCAATTTGATTTTTTAAGGATACACCAGCGTAGAATTTATTTTTGTTTTGCGATAAAGTTAAAAACGGAATCAAGAACATGCTCATGCTTTACATATCATAGAACATCACAAAAAAAATCATTATTATTTGATTTACATACGCCAAAATTAATTATATTTTGATTGTATTAATTCCTTTTTATCTGCTGTTTTTTTATCAAAATATTTTAAGTCATCTAAAGTGGTAGCATTTTTTAAAATTCTGACTATCAGTTTATATATTGTAGTTAACTTAATTTTTAAAATTTTAAAAAAATATTAAAGTTATTGACGATTTATTTATATTGGTTTATATCCACTTTAGATATGTAAGTAGTTCATAAAATGTGTTAAATATCACTATATATTGTATTCTAGCAATTTTATATTGTTCAGAATGCATAACGTTTAATTAAAGCAACCATTTTGAATCACTTCAGTGTTTTTCAATAGTTACGACTTGTGAAAAGATCATTTGTACTAAAGTTTAACGATTATTGCTTTTAGTAGTGATTGAATTTGCGGTTTTTGTTGGATTTAATGTAATAGACTAATCTACTTAAGTAAACAACACAACTAATAGATATTTAAAAAAAAAAACAGGAAACAAAAAAAAACTATTATTGAACAGTTTAACTCGAATATATATCCTTCACAGTTGATTTATATCTACTAGTATCCTAACATTACTGATAGTTGTAAAGTAATAATTATAATTTTGAAACGACGTTTCCTGGAAATAAATATACCAAATGCCACAACAAACATCGTAAATTTAAATTTAGTAAAATTGCATAAACCGATCAGTCTCCGTCAAAGCCGATGCAAACTGACGAAATGTTGTGCCAAGTAATAACTTTTCATTACGATTCAGAATATGCTCTATTTTATATTATTGCAGTCGCCAGTGGGATTCTATCTATTTTTATGTTAAAGTCACAAAATTGTCGTTTTCTGCCAAAATATTGTAAAACGTCAGGCGTGATAAGTATTATACTATTAGTTTTTATAGTTACGCAATTAAGATTTTGTTGCTAGAAGCGATCAAAAATTATTTACATCTTTTTTATTAGTTTCTATTATTTCATTTCCATTGGTTTGTTATTAGAAGATTAATGGTTGTGGGTTAAATGATTTTTGGCAAAACAAGCCAAGATATAATCGTAAATGGATTTTATTTTTCTAACCAATAAAAATTATCGTCAGTACTACCACAATTTACTGCATAGAATAGCATCAATATGTTTCAATAAAATAATTGACGTATAAACTTTAATCATTATATAATATATGAATAAAACGTCGTAAAAAGTACTTGAAAACGACGTAAAGTCAAATTTAATCATTAAATTAAAGCTAATAGTTACTATGAGATAACTTTTCAGTTATCTAGTTAACTATTAAATAAATATTACTAGGGATATTTCAGTAAAGGTTTGCGTATATGTAGATGAAAATAAATCATATCTCTTTAATTATAAATGTGTGCGAAATGCAATTAACGGGCTGTAGTCGTTCGGTACCAGACGCATCTATTTCAGGCTGTTCTATAGTATAGTCTATACTCTATAGGCTGGATTGACCCTCGCCCCCTTGCCAATATTGACATCGGGGACTGGAGTTAATGGACAATACATTATCATTTGAATACGAAATATCTACACAATTTTCTCCAATTACTAGTTTCACTTTCGTCCAAAACGATTTTATACGAGCTCTGATAATGTTCACCATACGTTCACTATATGTTTTTAAGTGAATAACATAAATTGATTACCCAGCGCCCATTTGCAATATAACTTAACCTATCCTTACTAAATATACCTAGTATATTATAAAATAACATTTATACGTAATTATACCTACAGGAAATATAAAACGGAAAATATTTAAAAACATCTTTCGACTTTATTTGATTATATTATAGAACATAATAGTTATTCACGCGGAAAGTATAAATGTTTAGTAGTACCAGTTAAATGCGAAGCAATAAAGATGACCGGCATATCGAAAGTTCCGCATAGCAAATAGAAATGGCATTGAGATCGTGGCGTAACGTCCATTGGGCCCATATACGCCGTACGTTGCATGTAACAAGGCTTTTCATCATAATTTATTGCACACCAGAGGATAACATTTTTATTTGTAGAGTCGCTTCATTTCACAAATGGCCGTCCATATATTCGTCCCGGGTGCTGGTTCTAGTGCTGCTGCTGCTGCTGCTGGTGCCGATCTAGTACCAGCATTGACCGTGTGCCGCGCTTGTGAAAATTCACAAATACTCTACGCGATACGCTATCGCGGTTCCACTACCCGTTTCACACCATCCAGAACAGGATTAAAGTGGTTTTATAATCCTAAATTGCTATTGAGTAAATATTGGGACTCATATACCTACTAATTTAACAGTTTTGAAAATCCGAAAAAAGAAGGATAATTTACATAAATTATTATTTTAAGTCGCAAACAAACTTTTATTTTTCAATAAATATAGTTATCAAACAAATTGAAATCTTTTAAAAATAGAACATATATAGTTGAAAACACATTAAGCATATCATAAAATATAAAAATATAATAAAAATTGACTTGAAAATCGAATTCAATCCACTACTGTATTAATTTAACGTATGTCCAATTTCAAACTTGGTTGGAACCATTTATATTTACGCCTTTTCATATTATTTTCCCCAAAAAAGAATAATAAAAATGTTGTTCTTGGATATATACAATATGCGAGTTATCTATATGTGTTACAGCATTTATCTTGATTTAGATTTGGAAAGTTTATTGGACACGTTATTATCACTGTAGGGTGTTTTTTTTTCCACGCGTTCTGGCTACAATGAGAGAGGTTAAGTGTCGGTTTATTTACGACGATAAATGTTAGTAACAGAAGCACAAAAAATTAAGTACAAATCGGCCGTAAATTACTCTTTTTTTATATCTCTATAAACATTATCATATTCAGAGAGAAATTTAAATATTATGTATTAGATCCAATTTAAGAAATATAGTTAAAAATAACAAATTTAATGCAAATGTGTCGATTTTATGTACTAGAGAAAATTTCTTAAATTATCTCATAAATTTCTGAACTTAAACTACAAATTCCCTCTTTCAACATTAAATTCCTTTAAAAGCATACAAAAGTATTTAAATTCTACAAAACCAAATTAATTCTACTACAAAAACAGTTTGGAAGCCATTCTTCTTTTATTTCCCGTCTTTTTTTTTTTTTAAGTTTCCAAACACTAAAACTAATGAACGACTAGGCAATTCTCATGCGAAAATATTCCCGCAAGATTGAGTATAGTACAGCTTTCACGAAGGAGAAAAAGAAGATTAAGGTCTGTTGCACCATAACAACAATGTTACTTCATAAGTCAGATCAACAACGATGAAGCAGCAGCGCCAACCTCATTCCCATTGAAGAGTGCATGCAGTCGCTGCCATTAGTCAGGCAATAAAATGTTAAATAAGTAATTAAAGCTTTGCTAGAAATACTTGAGAAGTTTCGAATGGTTTTCTGGGCGTTTTCTTGCTACAAAGAATCATCGTGTTCTCTAGTCTTTTTTTTTTTGTGTGCAAATGAAATGGAAAGAAAACTGATAAGAACAGTATCATTTATTACACATGCGAAACGAAATTATATAAATAGATTCTACGAAAGATATAAAAGATTTCTTGAATATATGATGAAATATTGACGATGTAATGTCACAATAAGAGACTGTCCCTCAAATGTTTTTTATTGTAATAATTCAAAAAACTATTTTTAATAATGCGGTTAACATAACATGAATAGGACAATACACCAGTATCATAATGCGTTCATATCTAAAAGGAAATTACCATTTTCACACTGCAGTTACTTTTCAGGCGTCGAGCATTACAATATACAAACGGAAAGAGACTCTGGCCGCCAGATAAGCAACCAACATTGGTGTTGGCGGGTTTGGGTGCGTTTGGTTCGGTTGTGCGTCGACAATTCAAATGGTGTTTTTGCGCCGTCGGTGGCGCCGACACGGCGGACCAGTGGCGTACTAGAGATACATTTTTTTGCGTTACATCTTTTGTCAAAAGGTCACTGAACCCATTCGGTATAGGTCATGGATAGAATTTATATGTGAATGCGGATTGGTGGAAAGAAAAACAGCTTCATTTGAGGATTTATGAAATAAATTATTCTGTCAATGGAAATAATACATTTTTTTATTTGATGAAAACACATTGACCTTAGAATTTGATAAAACAATAACTTATGTAAGAAAAGTTATATATATATATATATATATATATATATATATATATATATATATATATATATATATATATATATATATATATATATATATATATATATATATATATATATATATATATATACGATATACGTATATATATATATATATATATATATATATATATATATATATATATATATATATATATATATATATATATATAAGTATATTAGTATGAATTATGAAAGAATTTGTTAAAGTTGCAATTGGAGATTTAGGTAATTAGATTAAAGATAAAAATAAAACAGTTGTGAAAAGTAAAAGGAACAAATTGAGGAAAGTGTTCCTGCTGTCACTATCAACGCCAGCGCTACTGATTCCCAACGGTGACGACGCGAATGTCGACGCTACACTCTGCGGCTACTGCCAAAACTAATCAAGCTAATCTACCGTATTTACTGGTTCCGAAACTCACACACCCACACCCACACACTTCTACTAGTCTCTTTCTATCTTCCAGTTCATCCATGTATAATATAAGCATTTTGTCTCTTTTCACACAAACGCGTATCTGTATGAGCGGTGGATGTAAATCGGATTCCATCCCATAAAGAGATAGACTCTGGTGTGTGGCTATCCTCACATTTGTACACAACACGACCAATCATTACATTTGTCCATTTGCTCCACACTTCACTTTATCGAACCTACGTCTGATAGGTGCGTGGTTCATATTTATTACCCTATGTCTATATTGCTTTCTGTAGCCCGGCTTTGGGTATTTATATATATAATTTAAAATTATACAGAATCAAAAGATTCTACTAAATCCAACGGTCAAAAAATCCAATGGTCAAAAAGATATAACGCCTCAAAACGTTTAGAAAGACATTTTCCTGAAGTACTCTAATGGATTTTCAACCATTGTGTTTATTACAACTTTAGTTAATTTCATAGCTAATTAAATATTTCCGTAGAAAGTATGTTAAGAACTACTATAATAAATCGTTACTGAAAATCATGGGTATATATTATACCAGTAAATAAAAAACATGTCAAGTTTGTGTAGAGGTCGCGAGTTTAAAATAACACAAAATTGCAACATATTTATCAATGACAATTTCCGATATGAATTCCCGTTTCGAGCAGGCTGTGACTCTTGGACGAGCAGTCGCGGGGATGGGTCGGTTTTGGACGTGGATAGAAATGATGAATGATGTGGCTATTTGCATACGCTCTCTGGCTTATGATGAACGACATTGCCAACAGTGTTGTATTATGTACCGATTTGCGATCTATAAATTCACTGTTTTATCATATTTTATCTCGGATGTTTAATCTCGCATTTTACTGTTTGACTTGCAGTTTGTTTGTTTACTTGGAACGCCACAACGGACAAATAGACAACTTTAGCAAACAGCGTATTATGCAATTGATTGAAAAGTTTCCAATAAATTATTCTTTTCATACTTCTTTTCACATCAATTGGTCATTCAAAATTTATAACTGTAACTACATTTTAGATACATATGGATACGGATTGGATTGGACTAATGTGAAAAAAATATATTTTCGAAAAGTAAGAATAAATTACTAGAATTATCAGAGTAAGCAGTATATAATGGATGTTCCCTAAATATATATTTAAATTTTTAGATTGTGTTTGAATTTGCATATTTTCGAAACAGATGAAGATTTACCGCAGTATGCTTAGAAAGTACTAATATATATATATATATATATATATATATATATTATATATATATATATATATAATATATATATATATATATATATATGTATATGTATATATATATATATATATATATATATATATATATATATATATATATATATATATATATATATATATATATATATAACATATATATATATATATATATATATATATATATATATATATATATATATATAATAACCTTTTTAGGTAATTTGTTGAACGTGTTCTGAGTTTTGAATCTAATATAGCGAGATATCTATTATTATTATTATTTCGTAGTTTCGAATACTAATTTAACTACATTACGCGATTGTGCACCAGTATCAAAGCCAAGCATTGTCGATGCTATAATATCTGCACAGCACGAAATAGCATCGCAACCAGTATGACATTGCAATGCATGTCTCGCGAGAGAGACAAATGACAAATTTAAATTAGATCAATAAGTAATGTGCCTTAGCAATGTGTTTGATATGGCACGGTTATATGTACATACATACATATAGGTTTATCTATGCACTAAATTAAGTAGTTGTGTACTACTATAATAGACGTACGTATATCTTACATTGCATATATCAATTTTGAATTAACTATCAGTTTATTGCGGTGAGCATTAACCTATTTACTAGTTATTGATTTATGTGTGAATTTAAATAATTAAGTAAGTCGATTTGCTTTGAACAACTTGTTTCTTGCAATTATGGTTTAAGACTATGAAATATCTAAACGAATTATTTATTTTAAAATACGATTTAGATTAATGTTATTAAAACTGATTTTTACTATAAGGGCTTTTAGAATTAAGATGTAAAACTGTATGCGGAAAAAAGACTATTTCTAGAAGCGTTAAAGAGTCCAAGAAGAAGAAGAAAAAACATCTGCGGTGTATTGCAGATAGAGAGGTTATTAAAATACAACATCTAAACAATATATGCCTAATACGTATAAGAAAGTCCAGTGCAATACACTGCAGACGTTTATATAATATTTTTGATATTTGATTCGGCTTTAAAACATTTTTACACTAAAACTATGTGGCGCAAATATAATTTCTCATACCACGTAACCATGGTAACATAAATAAAATATTAAAAAAACTAAATAGCCATTTTCTTTTAATAGGTGCACTTTTTGAAGAAATTTTTCAAACTTAAGTTGTGTATAATATTAATGTCTTTCATTTTGAATACTAGTATATTTTCTGTAAGTGCAGGTGTTGTGGAGATATTGCAGAATATCCAAAAAATTACTAGAGTAAATATGCACTTCTGGTTTGAATATTCTTTTTTAAAATAGTAGGTTTTCTTCCGAGCCATATACAAGTTTTAAGTTTAAAGTTTTATGATTATAGCATTGACCGTTTTGGCTGTAGATCGGCCACACACACACACACACACACACACACACACACATACACAAACAAAGGCGGAATTCTGAAAATAGTCAGACTTGACTCAGAGAAGGTCAAAAGATGTATTTCCGTTAAAATATCGAGTTCTAAAATGTATACTTGTTTATATACATTCGTATAAGAAAGTAAATAAACATGTGAACATATATGAACTTTTAGAAGTACAGAAAGTGTTTATGATGAATGAACAATTTGACTGGAATACAAATGATTTGATGGTCTATTTATATTTGACAGATTATTCAACTGTTATTTTGAAATAACGTAATACGTGATTCAGTAACCACAAACAGAGATTTGAAGCAAGGATGTGAAGGTGTTTGAGAACAACTAACAAGCAAATAAACACACAATAACGTGATCAGAGTATGTCATGACATTACGATGACAGTCTCGCCTGGCATTCTATACAGTTTCGGATGGATCTGTATAGGGCCGCCCATACATACATATACATACATACATACATATATACGAAACTAATTAAAATACGTTTCATCTCATGCAAATGTAATTATGGTTCTATTGTAAACTCATTATAATTCAGTCACACTTCTAAGCTACGGTACGGCCGTGCGAATCTGTTGGGAATGTTGACTGTTCTGTGTCTGTCTGTATTACCATTGCTTAACGTACCAGCTTGTGGTGAACCAGATTACATAATCAAGTAATTTTATTTGAATCCAGATCATTATATTTTACTGTTCTGATTTATATGTATGTTTACTAATGTTCTCCCGCGTATATTATAAAAAATATGTAACTTAGAAATAAATCTGCTTTCGTTATTCTAAAATGGTGAATTCCTATAAAATATTTCAATTACTTTGAGTAAATTTGAGTTCGTTTAAAGCAAAGTGATGTTATGTTATGCATTAGAGGTTATTTCCTACGCCGCTTACATTCAATACGGAAGGAGTATGCTAAAGGAAATTACTAACAATGGCTACTGACTGAGTGAACAAAAAGTATTGTTTGTTCGGTGAATAGCAAAACTGAACGTAGACTTTACATCATGTTTCTGTTTTCTATCCTTTACCTAAAAGCTGACACCGATATCCATGTTGCTCGCTCACTCATTCGCGTTCTATTCTCGCGAGTGCAAGTGTAACTATTCGTGTTTTACATGCATACATAGCCTAGCCACATGCTACATTGCATATATGTGTTCGAAAATCTACAACGAACATTCTCAAGTGTGTATTGTTTTATTTTTTAAGTCTAAAGTACGAATATGCTTATAAAATATTTATAAGCTCTTCCAATTATTCAACATTTTTTTTTTTTGTGTATCCTTTCATTTTAATATTTTATTAAATCCTATCTCAGACTACTCAGAAAATTAAATAAAATATTCGGACCCAATTAGTATAAACGAATTTTTCGTAAATCCTAATCATATATAAGGCGAGCCATATGTTGGTTTCCTTTTAAAATGAGTGTTATTTCAACAGTTTGCAACACTGACGTGCTTGACATTAATAGATATGTAGTATCAAGCCTCCGTTGTAAGAATTACAATGTCAAGCACGTCAGTGTTGCAAACTGTAGAAATAATAAGCAATTAAAAAAGAAACTAACAGATGGCTCATATGCAATGCACCATAATGTTTCTATAAATTGTATAACTAGTCTTTTTTCATATCTTACTTAAGTAAACTGAATTACGAATTAAAATTTAACTATGATTATCACGTATCCTACTTCTCTTTTTAAGTAATGTAAATGAAAAAGTGTTTGGGCATTTCGTTTTAATACGATCTGTCGTTTATATTTACTAACAACAGCGACAGATGAACAGATATATGCTACAATTAGAACCAGTTGCAAAGTGAATAGTAAAAGGAGATTTTCATAATGCATCCGACGTACTCGTTTGGATAGCTAAATGTACTTAGTTCGGAGGGTGTTTGATGGCTTTGTCTGTTCCTAGTTTTTCCTTCTAATTATTATTGTTGTCTCGTGTTTTATAATTGGTTTTCAACTTTGTCACGTGACCTTTGCGTCATTATGCTTTGAAATGAATTAGGTTAGTTAAGTCTCTGTCGTGTAATTTTATATTTACTTTGATAGCATTTTATTATTTTTATAAAGGTTCTCAAAGCTAGTTTTGTAAAAATATATGGAATAGTAATATATATTTTCAAATAAATGGTTTGAGCACATTTTTAGTATTTAAAATTACTTGTTTTACATTTCGTCTTCTATACAAGGCACATTTTTTTAATGGTGTTATGAAATTTTATTATTACGAGAATATTATTGAAACGAGTGTAAAATAGTTTAATACTTCGCCATAAGGAACACTTTACCTATGTTACAGTTAATTGATTCTCTAATTGGTAGTTTAGTTTAACAACTTTAGTAATAGTTTAAAGTTTAAACCGAGGTACAAGTATGAATTATTCGGCAGTTAACGTTGATTTGTTAACTGTTTTTAATCTGTTTAACCGATAGCTACTGGTTAAGCATACGAGTAATAAGTGTACGTGTATTATTATCGGGTACTTAAGATTGCGGTATTGTCAAATACAAAGAGATATATTTATTGCTTTATTTTATAGTTGGAGCCTATATAAACAATAATTTATTGTTGGAGGTTTTGCTTATTTTAATAGTGTATTAAGGATGTAGTTGTATTTAAATGTAATTAAATATTTTTAAAACATAATTACTGCAATAAAAATAATTATAATCGTGAAACATGCAGTACACAATTGTTTGTTTTTAAATTTGTTGCTGCGATTAGATATATTGTTATTAATCAGTTGGATGTCTTATATTGGGTATCGGCACAGAAGACAATAACAAAAAAAAAAAAAATTGGCACAAAATCAAGTTACAAAATTGCCAAAAACGCCTAATGAATTATCCTTTTATCTTGTTAAGATATACACATCTACTCGGGATAGCATTACCCCAATTTCGTTTTATTCCGAAAGGCGACTAACTTCTTCTTCAACTCGACCGAAATAATAAATTTCATGTGTTCATTGTGATTTATATTATTGCAGTTTCTTTAAGTTGGATTTAAACAAATTTCGTTAAGACTACGTCACAGATAGTCGAACTGCTTTAATAAATAACTTTTGTAAAAACCAATACTCATATTCCGCGTTTTTGATGTCACTTATTTAAAACTCCAGTTACCTTGTAGTGAAAAAAGTGTACATACTCTTTTGTTGCTGTTAGCTACTTTATATATTTGACAAGACATTTCTGTAAGTTTCTTTATCGAGTTAAAGTTACAACTGTACAATGCACGACAACATCTATCGTGACGTGCATATTTCTATGTTGCGAATACAACTATACCGTGCCGTTTATTTATTATGCTGTTCTATGCGATATTTGTGTACGTGCCGAGTCATGCGATTATAACTTTTATAATCGTGTAATTTTCAAATAATTATTTCCGTAAAGAGTTATGATTTGGTCATGTATTCGCGATCTTCTTAGAGTGTGTGGTCCGTCTACTATATGTCGTGCAATTCTTATATGTATATATAAATAAGCGAAATTTATTTACACATCAAATTAGATAAAATAAGTTATGTAAATATTTTGCGATTTTCATTTCATACGATTATATCTTTAAAGATGTAATGGAGTATATTTATAGCCAATATAGTGTAATTTTAATGAAATATCTCTATATTATATATTAATTTGTATAAAACGTAAAAACTTTATGTTTTATTTAAATGTTTATACCTACATGATTTTCGGCAGGTAATTGCATTTCGATATTGTTTTTATTAAAAATACTAGTTTGCCTATAAGGAGAAGACAATGTTTGTTAACTCAATATATAAATTCGAAAAAAGATGGTAACAAATACTCGAGTTTAGTGTCATTTAATATATTTCCTTTGTAGTCGTAACGAAACCTAATTCCAATTAAAAACAATGGCTGTGTTGTCCGGCTACCTAGCAACATACATCGGGAACAGAGCAGTATATAGTCGTACCGCATGAATAAATTCACGTACGTTCGTGCCGGAATTAGAGCGTGATGTAATACGGCGTAAGTGACAGAAGCTGTTGCGCGCCCAAAGATCCGGTCATCCGGTCAGCGTGCGGTGCCGGTGCAACCGAGGCGACGAAGCGAGACTCCGGCGCGGCGGAATCCGGAATTAGAGATAATGCATCCGATTCACCGTTTGTATTTATTACCCCTTTACGCTTACACACTCATTCCAATGCTGGAATAGAGCACAGGAGTACGCTTAAGCTTGTTATGCACGGAAAAGGCGATTATTTCAAACAACTACTAGAAAGGTTTTACCAGTTTTACTAAAATTTGTGAAATGATAAAAAGGATGTGTATAATTAGGATCTAGGTCATAAATGCTTTCATAGTAGCTACACTGCTAAAATATTTTTTATATACAAAATAAACAATTATATTAAATGTCATTTTTCTATAAATAAATAATTTTGAATTGTCAATTCATAAATAAATAAACAATGCAAGCAGCTCGCCATTACTGTATATATTTCCATGTTTTATTAAATACAGTTATTTGCTAGACTTTGTCTATTTGTTTGTATGTGTGTCCACCCACTGTTGGGAAGAATAAAAAGAAACGTGCTTGCATCAATTACTTTAAAAGCGTTCTTCATTGAAAACAAGCATATTCCCTTATATGCGCCAAGGTAATGAGTTAATTCTTATATATGGTCGTGGAATAATTGGTCATGTTCACTATGTGATCAATAGCTACTCAACTAGAAATTATTAGAGCTGCTTAGAATGTGTTATTAGTATATCAGTCTTTAAGACAAATTAGTATGAGTATTTATCGTATATCATTTTTATCGTCGTGCTTAAATAGGAAATATCGACTGAGAATCTAATTCTTACCCAATTGACGTAAATTGGCATAATTATAAAAGTATCAGGATTCAATCAATCAAAATATCAAATATCACGTTAGAATTGTGTAATGAATTACTACATTCGAAATATATATTTGGAACAAATATTTAAAACTAATTAAGAAAAATATTAATCAATAAACAATAGTGCATATTTTCGTTTTACGATGAAAATGTTTAGTAATAATATCGTTACGTGCGCCGTACGTATCACACGTACAAATCGCGCTAAATAAACCACCCACACACACACACACACATACAACAATAATTAGTACCGCTACCAATGTAGTGTCTAGGATCTGTTATATAAACGATCTAACTAAATGTATCATAAAAGCTGCATGTACGAAAGTCATTAGACAGACTGAAAATACATAACCCAAATTGGTATTTTAATAATACTGTTTTGTGTTATCGTTGCAATTATAATGATAAATGTTTCGTTCACATGTTTTGTCAAATCTATATTATTACAAACATGTTG